>JAVJIF010000921.1:0-89338 GCA_038442645.1 Agave tequilana
TGGATCAAAGAGATTATTGAGTGATAAAGTTCAGGTTGGGCCTGAACTTATTCAATCTAATCAAGTTGTGAACTCATAAGGGGGTTATGGAGAAGAGGGAGTGAGATGGAGATAAGTCAAGATTTGTTCAATTGTGCGTGAATGCGAGCACAAGAGCATGGTGGCTATTTTCTGACTTGGACATATTCGAGTCAAGGGAGAGATTGTTAGGATTTTGATTGGAATATGTCGTAAAGGTAGATGAAACTTCAGAGATCAAAGAACGGACATGTAAAAGGAGTTATGCACTTTACCAGTCGACTAATACATTGTATATTCGACTAGGTTAGCAAACACAAAAATTGAGGTTCTCGAATTTTGTCAGAGTAGTCGACTAATATTTGGGGTTAGTCGATTAATATATGGTATTAGTTGACTAATATCGTGGCCTAGTCAAATAATGGCTATTGATACTCTAAAAAGGTGAATTCCCAGACAACATTTGAATCGGTCCGAATGATGTCTAAACTTGTCGACATTTATAAAAGACGAGTCAAGGACAAGTTGACGACCAGTTTTTGCCCATCCTTAAGGGACAAAGCAATAATTTGAACCTTACTGATCCAGTGAAGCAGATAGTAAGCCAAGTGTATTGCCTTAGAAGAGGTCTGAGCTAAATACATTGATTGAGGTTTTACCTGCACACAAAAATACAGAGTTTCAAACCATAAGAATATAATGTGCAAGTACTCAATACTACCGCTTTAGCAAGTGGCTATGCGGGTCATGATCCACAAGGAGGAACTAGTGATGAAACTTTTTTAGCAAGTTCTCTTTAGTTCTACAAAGAATGGTTAATGTTCTTCTTTTATTCTGTAAAAGAAATGAGAAAAATAAGTTACAGTTAAGTTAAGAAGAAAGTCGTAGATTGAGAAGGTGGAGAAAATGGAAAATAGATTTATATAAAGAAATTAAAGAGAGTGATAAAAGAGTTGGGAGATTGTGGTGTCAGTGATTAAAACTAAAAGTTAAAAAAAAAAAAAAGAAACTTAAAATTAAAAGAACTACTTACTTTTTCCGATTAATTACTTACCTGGAATCCTTGCATGTTTTACCTTACTTCAGAGGCGATCAACGCATAACCATAAGATTGAGCTCAGTCTCCATTCGTACTACATCATCAAGATGAATAAGAATGAAATGATATGGAATCTTAAGAAGGAGAACATCATCATGAAATATCGGTGGCACCCACACAAACATGGCTATATTGATTCTTCTAGATTAACTTGGATATTCATCAAAACCAAAAGAGAAAAAGTAGAAAGAAGAAGAGGAACATATAAATAAAGAAAAGTATAAAATATTACCTTTGATTATTTGTAGAAATAATGAAAGAAAGGAGGAGGTTACATTGGTGTCACTCTCAACATAAGTGTCTCTCTCTCTTACTTACATGAATCTCAGTCTAACTTATGCTTACAAACAAATAAAAATTACATAAAATGAAAACAAAAACCTACACTTAAAAGAATAAAAAATTGGCCTAAAAATCTATCTCTGCTTCATCGCCCCCTGTGGTCTCTGAAAACCCATTACTTATAGGACAAAACTAAGTGAGGGAGAGCGTATGAAGATAGGGGGAGCAAACGCTCTCCCAACTAATTCAACAAAGCCTGGCCTGGATGTGGCCTGGTGGCCACACTCGGGGAGTACACATCACAGGTTTCGCGATATAGTTTTTCTCTCGCTAGATTTGCAGTTTTGGGTCCTGGATTTGACGAAACCTCTTTTGATCTTTGGCTTTAACAAATTGATTTATAAATATCTTATTTTAACACTTGTTTAACTGGTTTTATCTTCTCTAATTTGCGTTGATTTGCCCTATCTTTGATTTGAATTAATTCTGAATTAAATTAGAATTTTGATGGACTTTTGGGCTCGTTTCTCTTCCCTCTCCTTTAGTAATGGGCTTGCATATAAATTAGACAATAAATAGGATTAAAAATTGAGTTTATTATATAATAATATGAGAATGTGACAATGAATGTGCAGTATCAGTGACCGATCACACCCCCCATACCTATCTTTTGCTCGTCCTCGAGCAAAACAACAAAACTAAACCAAAGATTATTAGACCACTTTCGCATTTACGCGATTGCACTGAACATGTGTAACAAGCCATTAAACCTCTAGGTTCCCCCTAGAGACGAGTTTGTCTCGTGAGGGTTTTAGTGGATTACATCCACAAAATCTATAAAGAAAGAGAAACAAAGTGTTAGTATTTTGAAAACATGTTTTCAAAGAGAAAAATATTTTAAATATTATTGTAAAAATTAAGTTATCTATAAGTTATAGGAAAAATAAAATTTTCATTCTTAAGCTTAGTCTTTATTCAAAAACTGGTTATCAATCAAGGCATGGAGTCAAACTGTATTTCTCATCTAGTCTATTATTTAACCCTAAGTTATGTGCACCTTTGTGGCCGTGAAATTTTGACTCGCAGTTCTTTAACTCTAACTCTTATGCCTTATTATATTCTATTATTTTTTTCTTTTTTTTCTTTTTTTAATTTTAGGTGATATTATCCCTTAGTTCTATTAGGCCTTCTAATCTGCCCATGTAACGAGGCTTTAATCGGTGACCTTCAAACCAAACGGTCTAAAGGCGCCGAATAAGAAAACACCCAGGACTTAAGAACTCAAGCAAACGAAGCCACAAAATTAAGAATTTTATTATATGAACTACTTTTAAGCGTGAATACTTATGCTTTATGAGGCACAAAAACCTAGCTTAATCAGAGGATTTTAATTTATATTTTTTTCTTTTTCCTTTTCTTTAATAAGGCATAAGAATCTTTATTTTTGAACCCTAAGTGTGTAAGTATATAAAGAATGCATATATTATCAAGGTAAAAATCAAGACTAAATTACATTTCTAAATTTTCTTCCTAACCTTGAAAATCAAATAAATAATCTTATTTTAACTAAGTATAAGAAATCCTAATTATGATTCTCTATTCCTTAAAATTGGCTTAATTTTTTGCAAAAAATATGTCAAAATATTGTTTCTATTTTCTAAAAGTTTTTAAAAGCAAAGAAAATGTTTAAAAAAACTTAATAATAAAAGAAAAAACCTAAGTTACGTTAGAGCCCTCCCCTATACCTATCTCATGCATTATTCTCAATGTATGAATTAATGCATAGATGCATGAAAAAGAAGAAAGGGAAGGAAAATATTACCTTATAGTGGTGGTTCCGGTGGTGGTCTGATTGAGTTAAACGTTGTTACCCAATCAAGATAATGTGTCGGTTCACAGATTTCACTTTTATTGACCTCTTTTCTATTTACATATTTACAGTCCCCAATATGAATAGGATCATGAAGGATCCTATCGTGAAACTTACTCCCTTTACATGACCTGTCTTGAAAAATCATCACGGAGTCATCGTGGTCTATAACTATGTTTAACAAAAGAATGTGACTTGGTGGAATGGTTGACTTGGACTCAAGAATGATAGATTCAGGAACCAATACTAACTCGAAAAAATCAATTTGTGTTCGAGAGTCAGTTTTGGTTAAGAATTGAGTCCAAGTCCAAGAATTGAAATTCACATTCTTTTCCCAATAACGGAATGTGACTATCCAAAATTGGTGTTCTATTTCTAGATCTATGGGTACGGGAATAAATCTTGGCTCAGGAAATTGGTCCAAATTGGGTAAGAATACTGGAGTCAACATAGATTCGAAGATGGAAACTGAATCACAAAGTTGGGAATCGAGTTCACATTCATAATCAAGTTCAATCTCATTAAATGAAAACTTGCCAATTCGTCAATAGATTGATATTGGTCAAGTTTAAGATTTTGTAGTGAAATTGAATCTTGGTCAAAGTCTTCAAGATATCCTGATTCTTGGTTTTCATCAATATGGTTAGAAGTGTCGAGAATAGTCAAAGATTGGGGAGGGAGAGTTTCCTTATTCTTACGCATGTTTTCCAATCTACTAAGTCTTACTTCTATCATATGAGTGGATCATTTTGGAATTGAATCATGGATTCCATACTCTATTCTAAGTTGGCATGTTCTTCTTGAAAAATAGAGTAAGGATCTGTGATTTAAAAATTTTGATGGGATTTTGAGTCTTCTAAAATTTGAATTTGCTGCTCAAGCTCTTTTAAGGCTTCCATCCTCTTTTCTCAGTCAATTGATTCTTCTAATAATTGTTTGGGAGAAGGAGTATATGAAGTTGGATGTTGTTAGGGTGGTTGACAATATGACTCGGATGAGTTGTATCCCCATTGACTCTGTGAAGAGTAGTGATGATTATTCCAGTCTTGTTCATAGTATTGGGACTGAGGCACGTATTGATTCGGATAAGACCAATCTGGCACACTAAGTTGGTTAAAGTTAATGATATGCCGGGTTAGTAATATCTAAAAAGAGTTCAGAGTGTAACATGGACTACCATTAAAATTGGAAAAATTATTGTTATAAGCCATATCACACAAGAAATATCAAAATCAAACAAACAAAAACAAACAAAGAAAAAAGAAAAAGTCTAACATAAGTTAGGGTAAACCTTAGACCTAGACGACTCCTAACTGATTAAACTGTTCACAGGGGGTATATTACCGAATCTGACCACAAGTTAATCGGCCAGGCAGGGATAAGATCAGTGGGATGTATCCGTGCCTAAGGAACGGGCCTAATTATGCCAAACCGTCAACCTTCGGGGTTCGCCCCTCAATCCCTAACTTTAGACACCAATTTGGCAAGAGTTAAATTCAAATCAACTTCCCCCTTAGGTCAGTCTCCTATATGAGTCCGAGATGTCTCTAGGGCTAACGTCTACTCAGTTTTAGTTATGCTTGGGTTAGTGGTGGGGATTGTTTGTGGGTTAAGAGAGGGTAATGACTTTTCCACCTTACCTTGTTTATAGGACAAGCCCTTAAATCAGTTTAGTGCAATGTGAACGTGAAAAGAAACACTTAAGCAATGTAAACAATTCAAAAGTGTTCCTATACTACATGCTATGCACAGCTACGTTTGCTCTAGCACTCTTCAATAGTAATATAAAATATAAACTAATTAGACACGTGCCTAAATGCAAAGTCTAAACTGTTTTTAGCATTTAACAAATATCAATTTACTATTGAGGTTAGAAAGTATATACAGTGAGTTAATCAAGAAAATAAATAGCTATAGAAATTTAGCTTTGCAATTCAGCCAGCTAGAAAAAATACAGGTTAGTAGTTCACTCAGATTGCCACTGAAATGTAGCAAATCTGAGAGCTTCTGGGCTCTGCTTTCTTGAGCAGAGTCCAGGGCCACTTATATGTCCATTGTAGCAAAAATTTTCTTGATATATATCACTGCACAATAAGAACAAAGAAGAAACTTAACAAAAATGTAAACTAAAAAAGAGAATACTTACCGTCCCTCCCAGGCAACGGCGCCAAAATTTGATTGAGGTTTTACCTGCACACAAAAATACGGAATTTAAAACTTAAGAATAGAATGTACAAGTACACAATACTACCGCTATAGCAAGTAGCTATGCGGATCGTGATCTATAAGGAAGGACTAGCGATGGAAGCTTTTAACAAGTTCTCTTTAGTTCTACAAAGAATGGTTAAAGTTCTTCTTTTGTTCTTTAAAAGAAACGAGAAAAATAAGTAACAATTAAGTTAAGAAGAAAGTGGTAGATTGAGAAGGTGGAGAAACGGAAAATAGATTTATAAAAGAAATTAAAAGAGTGATAAAATAGTTGGGAGATTGTGGTTTTGATGATCTAAACTAAATGTTAAAAGAAAAGAAAGAAAGTTAAACCTAAAAGAAATATTTACCCTTTTCTGATTGATTACTTTCCTGGAATACTTGCATGTTTAACCTTGCTGCAGAGCCGATCAATGTATAACCCATAAGATCGAGCTCAGTACCCATTCGCATTACATCATCAAGACGAATAAGAATGAAATGATACGGAATCTTGAAGAGGAGAACATCATGAAATATCGGTGACACTCACAAAATATTCAAGATTCACTTGGATATCCATCAAAACTAAAAGAGAAATAGTAGAAAGAAGAAGAAGAACATATAAACAAACAAGAGCATAAATATGTTACCTTTGATTGCTTGTAGAAATGATGAAGGAAGGGGGAGGTTACATCAATGTCACTCTCAACATAAGTCTCTCTCTCTCTCTTACTTACATGAATCTCAGTCTAACCTATGCTTACAAAGAAATAAAAATTACATAAAATGAAAATAAAAACCTACACTAAAAAGAATGAACAACCGGCCTAAAAACTATCTCTGCTTCATCGCCCCTTGTAGTCTCTGACAACCCAGTATTTATAGGCAAAAACCAAATGAGGAGACCGTACGAAGATAGGGGAGCAAACACTCCCCTAACTAATTCAACAAAGCCGCGAAAATGCAGCTTTGGCCTCATTTTTGCAGCCTGGGTGTGGCCAGCTGGCCACACTCGAGAAGTACACATCACAGTTTTGCGATATGGTTTTATCTCTCGCTAGATTTGCAGTTTTGGGTTCTGCATTTGATGAAACCTCCTTTGATCTTCGGCTCTAACAAATTGATTTGTTAAGATCTTATTTTAATCGCTTGATCAACTGGTTTTATCTTCCTTGATTTGCCCTGATCTTTGATTTCAATTAATTCTGAATTAAATCAGAATTTTGATGGGCTTTTAGGCTCATTTCTCTTCCCTCTCCTTTAGTAATGGGCCTGCATATAAATTAGACAATAAATAGGATTAAAAATATAGTTTAATATATAATAAATATGAGAATGTGACAGTGAATGCGCAGTATCAGCGATTGATCATATATCGCTTGAAGTTCTACCCACCCTTGCTGGAGGGCTTGCCAGGTCAATCGTTGACCAAGTCATTAGTGGGTTAACCTGGGTTAATTTCACTTTGAAGTGGGCGGTTACACCCGCCCACTTCGTCCCATATTAAATGGAGATAGTCTGGTCAAGTAGCTGTTAAATAAGTTCACACGAGCTTGTCTAGCTTCGCGCGAGGCCTATATTTAGCTTCACATGAAGCTTTATAGCCTCGCGCGAAGCTTAAAATTGCCTCAGGCACGAGGCTAGCAAACTTGTTGAATTTTAGGAAGAGTTACACCCTTGAGAGCCTATAAATAGCTCATTCTTGCGATGAGCTCGACATTGAAAAAAGAGTTAACCATATTGGCAGAAATTTATGAGCATCTTGGAGAGCACTTTGGCAAATTAATAGATCTACTCTCTCGCTTTCAAGAATTCAGAGAATCATTTCTCTAATTCTACAAGGATAAATTCAGGGTACTAATAACCTAAGATCTTTCTCTCTTAAGAAATCTCCAAAACCAAGAGAGAAGGAATTCCTGAGGACTCGATCGATTACATCGTCAACGGAACAAAGTGGTCGCATGCTAATCAGACTTCCACGGTCACACTGCCCCAGAAACTCTAGAAGAGAGTTTGCAATTTTCATTTTACTATAATTTCTCTTTGAATTTTTGTAAGTTTTTCCCTTTGCAAATCAATGGAAAATAAGAAGGCGATTCCGCTGGGGAGATGTTTCTCCACTGCTTAGAATCAAGTACCACAATGCGATGTTGAGTCTACTGCAGAGACCCTGATCATTCACTTTGACTAAGAGAGGTTTGAACAACTTATCTCTGGGGGTAGCACAAATTCCCTACATGTGCGCAAGCAGAGGAAGGTCAGCGTAGCCAGACTCTCTCTGGCTACCACTTGGAAGCAAGTCTCTATTAAGACAAGTAAGGCTCTCTATGAGCCTATTATAGTCTCACGCGAGGCTAGACAGACTCTATTTGAGTCTAGCACAGTCTCAAAGAGACTAACATAGCCTCACACCAACGTACTAACGCTGCGCGTGAGGCTACAAAGGTTCCCCGCAAACTTAAAATAGCCTCTGCCAAGGCTATGTGGATTGCAAAATCCATAGTCTCAAGTGAAGCTAGGTCTTTTGACAAAGCTTCATGCGAAGCTAACTCAGCTCTTCATAAAGCTCAGCCCACCTATCACGCGAGGCTAAAGCCAAAGCCCCTTTGGGTGCTAATAGCGTTGCTGAGCCAGCTTCGCTCCCACTGCCAGCACCAAGTGCTAAAAAAGTTATCAGCCGCAAGGCTAGAACTAAATCACTAAGCGGTAAGGATCTTAGCCTCGAGGCTAAAGATGAAGCACCACTGAGTGCTAACAGTGAGTCTATTTCAGCCTCGCTCAAAGAAACCGCTCTGCTGTGGAGAACTAAGCTCGCCTTCAAAGGTAAAGCTAAAATAGTAGCTTCACCTTGTGAAGCTATCTCTTCTGGTGAAGCTATTCTAGCTTCACCTATAATGAAGATAGCCATTTTCATGGCTAAGCCTAAGGCTTCTCAGCCCAAGGGGGCTAGCTTCTAGTCTCCTTGAGTCTTCGTATTGGATCAGTTGGGTCCAGTTAGCACAGATTTATGGAATTATCTGAGGAACAAGTGGAAACTCCACTCCGAAGATCTAGCTCACGTCTCGCCATCCTAGTGTAGATAGGCAAGATGTCAACTTGTGATGGTCCATACCATCCATTGTTGTTTGGGGACAATTCTCACAACTTCTCCTTCAACCAGCAATCGGTGTTCAACCGGTTGTTAGTCCAAACGTCTGAGAAGCCTAGGTCTCAAAAGAAGAAGAAGACAACAAAGGTGGTCCATCTTATAGCTACCTTTATTAACATGATAAGCAGAGGAAGAGATTTATTATAGTCCTGACTAAGGAGACAAAGGGGTTACACTCCTCCAGCTAGCTCCCCAGACTCTGATTATAGCCCTTCAAGTTCTGGAGGAACAAAAGGGTACCTTCTAAGGTACTCCTTCTAAGGTAGCAATACCCCACAATTACAGATAACCTTCTTCATCAACCAAAGTTGTGTCACCACCACCATTGAGGAACCTTTTCTAATGGTCCGATGATGAGAAGGTGGTCAATGGATCCGCTTTTTTAGCTAGCATTAGCTCAATACGAACGGGGCTTGTATCTGTTAACATGACCGAAAACAGTAATGACGATCTCCGTCAGCAAATGGAGGCACAAGAGCAGACTTATTAGGGCTTAGCAAGAAGTCTGGGAAAACATTAAGCAGATATTAACTCAGCTCTTAGTCAACCAGAACACTAATGACACCTGTAGCAATCATGATGAAGAGGAGCATAACAATGATGAACATCGTAAGACTGAGAAGTCGAAGGAAAGCTCCTCAATCGATACTGAGGTCATCAAAGACATCCAAGCTCAGATCGCATCCCTAACCCAGAGGGATAAATTGAAGAAAATTGGGATGACTCATCCTTACCCGCTAAAATGGATTCAGTGTCATATCCGCCAAAGTTTAAGCCACCTATGTTGCTCATGTTCAATGGAAAGAGCTCACCGAACCAGCATATCTGTTACTTCCGGTCTCCAATCGGTAATGTAATAGATAACGACGCCATCATGGCTAGACTATATATCGACACCCTTAAGGGGGTAGCATTTGATTAGTTCAGAGCCTGCCTAGCAGCTCCATCAATTCATAGAATTGACATGGAAACCTAGTTCCTCTCTTGATTCTATAAGGATAATATCAAGTGACCATGGACAAGCTCCTCTCGATAATTCAGAAAGGAGGAGAATTCGTGCGGGAATACATTGAGAGGTTCCTAATCTTTCTCTTATGTGCCCTACTGGCATGCTGATCAGTCACTGATATTGCATATATAATATCACATTCTCATATCTATTATATAATAAACCCTATTATTTAGTTTTATTTTTATTTAATAATGTGTAGGCCCATTAATAAGGGAGAAGGAAGAGAAAACGAGCCCAAAAGCCCATCAAAATTCTAATTTAATTTAGAATTAATTCAAATAAAAATTTAGGGCAAATCAAAGAAGATAAAACAAGTTAATTAATGAGTGAAATCAGATCTCTACAAATCAAATGGTTAAAGCTGAAAATCAATAGAAAATCGTCAAAATCAGAAGATCAAACAATAAATCCTTTTGGAAAAATTGACGAAATAAAGCGTTGGAAGGAACTGCTCCCAGGATATGGCCATCTGGCCACATCCTGGCCGTGAATCCGCAGCCATGGCCATGGATTCACGGGTCTGTTGCAACAGATGGGGAAGCGTTTTGCTCCCTTATCTTCTCACACTCTCCCCTTTTTGTTTTTACCTATAAATACTGAGATTTCTCAGTGTACAGAGAACAATCAAGTAGAGAAGGATTCTTAAGCTATTTTTTTATTCTTTTTAGTGTAGGTTTTATTTTTATTCTATGTATTTTTTATTTCTTTGTAAGCATAGGTTAGACTAATATTCATGTAAGTAAGAGAGAGAGATTTATGTTGAGAGTGACACCGATGCAAGCAATAAAAACGTAACTTTTTTATGTTCTTCTTTACTTTCATTTTCTTCTTCTTCTTTCTACTTTTCCTCTTTCAGTGATGATGATAGTCCAAGTGTGTCAAATAGCATCGGTATTGTCTTGCCTTAGCGAGTGCCATCGATAGCTCATGACGATGGATTCTTCCTTATGTTTGTATCATTTCATACTTGCTCGAAGAAGCCTTGATGATGTAATGTGAATTGGGACTGAATTAATCTTATGAGTTATGCACTGATCGCCTCCAGATCAAGGTAAACATGCAAGGATTCCAGGTAAGTCATCAACGGAAAAAGGTAAGTATTTCTTTTAAGTTTTCTTTTTTTCTTTTAATCTTTAGTTTTGATCACCTCCATCACCAAATCTCTACTATTTTTCACTTTCTTTGTACAAAATCACCATCTCCTTCTATCTACCACTTTCACAATTTAATATAACTTATTTTCTTTTTCTTTTCAAGAACTAAAAGAAGAACTTTAACTATTTTTTTTAACTTAAAAGAGAACTTGCAAAAAGCCTCCATCGCTAGTCCCTCCTTGAGGATCATGACCCGCGTAGCTATTTGCTATTGTGCTAGCATTGAGTACCTTACACTACTGTTATGAAGTTCTGAAATTCTATATTTTCTGTGTGTAGATTCCAACTCAATCACATGCCATTTCCCATGTTACTCCAGACATACCGGCATAATTTTTTCGACAGAATGGAAATACGTTTGGGAGCTATCAAAGCCCATACATGAAAGAAGCTCGTAGAGCAAGCTGAGAAAATGGCTAAGAAGTTTGAACCCTCAGTGCTCGAGAACAAGTGGGGGGTCAATACCAAGGGACGTGATGCTGACCAACCTTCTCAATTAAAGGGGAAAAGAACCATAGTCGTTGAGCTATTAGGGACAGCTCAACTAAAATATAAGAGTTGCACTAACAACAATCAAGAATTCTAATTCCCACTAAAGATGAGCAAGTGGTGATAATCTTTCACTTGCTTCACAAGAGTAATTAGCTCAAGTTACCCGAAGTTCAATGACCTAATGAAATAGGGCATACAAATGATCCCAATTACTGCCTCTTTCATAGAATTGTGCATCACCCTACCAGCAGATGCTTTGTCCTCAAGGATAAGATCCAAGTAGTGGTGGACGCTAGAGTTCTGACTCTTAAGTTAGAAAAAAGAAAGTCATCGCCAACATGGTGACTCTTAATTTCAGGACCATCCCGAAGATGACTGTCCAAGATAGATTGGTTCCAGTTTCTAAAGTCAGATTGGATGTCATCAATCCAATGGATGTGATTGCTAAATGAAAGTGATAAGAATTACCGTCTAGCTTTGGCTAACGGGTCATGTCCACAAGGAGGAATGAGATGAAAGCTTTTCGGTGTTTTTGTTTAGAAAGCAAAGAATGGTGTTTGTTTTTTAGTTGAAAAGAGAATGAAGAGAGAAAGTGATTTAAAGAAAAACTTAAAAATTAGATAAGGCTTTGGAAAAGGTGATCTAAAAATAAAGAAGATTGTTTGGTTATTTTTTAATATAGGAAAAGATATGGGCTTACTAATTTTCTACTCAACTACTTACTTATCTCAAGAACATTTTTGGTGCATCATCATAGGCAAAAACCTTAGTTTCTTTTAATGTTAAAGTAAAACAAATGAGATGATTTTGGATTAAATCTTGAGATCTTTCTTAACACAACATTAAAAATAGAATGTTAAACCATCAAGCGTGAAGAAGCAAGTAAGGAATAAAAATGATTTGAAAATATTTGTGCTTTGAAAGTCCAAGTTTAAAAGAGCGCATCCTCATGAGCTTTCAAGAACAAAGTTTAACTTTAGGCATTATTATGATTCAAGAGAGTGCTTTCATAAAAATCAATCAAGAGAGAGGAGGTAGAAGAGATTAATTAGTGAGCCCAGAAAATGATTTAGCTACTCATGATGAAAGGAAAACAAACAAGAGAATGAAAATTAAACATAAACATACCGAATTTGAGTTGAGTTGAATAAGCAAGTAGAAACTCCTTTGATTGTCACTTCAAAGATGAATTACACACAATTCCACTCTTCTCTCTTTGCCGGTCTAAACTGAAAAAATAAAGAGGAGATACAACTTCTACAAGCTATCTAACAATACTCCTAAAATCCTAAAAATGAATAAGAAATTTAATCCTAGTCCTCGCTCCCTTCTTCTTTGCCGAAAATGGTATTTATGGGGAAAAACTAGACTGGAGAGGGCGTAAGAAGATTGGGGGAGCAAACGCTCCCCTAACCGTAATCAAACGGCCACGAAAACGCGGCTTTTGCCGCATTTTCGTGGCTTGGCTGTGGCCAGGCGGCCACAACCAGGGGGGTACACCTCCTCGTTTCGTGATCCAGCTTTATTTGGTTCTGGATTTCCGTTTCAGCTTTTGGTTTTGACAAAACGGCTTTTATCTCTGGCTTTAAACCGATTGATTTGTAAAGATTCATTTTAATCGATGTTCAACCGATTACATCCTCTCTGATCTGCCTCGGTCTGCCCTGAGCTTCTAATTTCGAGTTAATTCTGATTTAAATCAGAATTTTGATGGGCTTTTGGGCTCGTTTCTCTTCCCTTTTTTTAGCAATGGGCCTACATTTAACAAAGAAGAATAAGACTTATTAATAGGATTTATTTGATAAAAAATATGATAATGTGACAATGTATATGCAATATATGTGATCGATCACACCTCCACACTTATCTTTTGCTCACCCTCGAGCAAAACATCAAACTTATCCTAATCAATTATTAGACCACTTTCGTAGGTTACACGATTGCACTGAGCATGTGCGACAAGTCGTTAAACCTCTAGGTTACCCCTAGAGGATGAGTTTTGTCTCGTGAGGGTTTTCAGTAGATTGCACCCACAAAATCCATAAAGAAAGAGAAAAAATGTTAGTATTTTTGAAAAGCATTTTGAAAGGAGAAAATATTTGAAGTATATTTGTAAAAGTTTAAGTAATCAATAAGTTATAGGAATATCAAATTTTTCATTCCTAAACTTAGTCTCTATTTAAAAATATGCCATCAATCAGAGTAAGGAGTCAAATTGTATTTTTCATCTAGTATTACTTTATCGTGAGTTATATGCACCTTCGTGACCGTGAAATTTGACTAAGGGTTCTTTATCATTAACTCCTATGCCTTATTTATATTTATTTTTAGTGGTATTTATTCCTCAATTTCATTAGGCTTTCTGATCTACTCATGTAATGAGCCTTTAGTCGGTGACACCCAAACTGGACAGTTTTAGAGCACCAGGTGAGAAAACACCCCTAAGGACTTAAACACTCGAGCAGACAAGGCCATGAAACCAAGGGTTTTTATTTATAAAATGTACCCCTTTTAGGCGTGAATACTTATGCTTCATGAGGCACAAATACCCAGCTTAATCAGAGGATTTATATATATATATTACTTATCTAATTATCTTTTGCATAAATACCAAGACTTGCTTAGGCCAAAACGCTTAGCTAATCAAAAATTAGATTTGCATATATATAAATTTTCTTTCCTTTTATAAGGCATAAGAATTTTTGTTTTTGAACCCTAAGTGTGTAAGTGTATAAAGTGTGCATATTTCTTCAAGGTAAAGATCAAGACTAAATTACTTTCATCAATTTTCTTCCTAACCCTGAAAATCAAACAAATTATCTTATTTTGACCAAGTACAAGAAATCCTAATTATGATTTTCCTATTCCTTAAAATTAACTTAATTTCTTACAAAATCAAACAAATTAAGTTAGTTATAATAGTCATGTTAGTCATGTTAAAGCCCTCCCCACACTTATCTCATGCATTGTCCCCAATGTATGAAAGAAATGTATAGATGCATGAAATAAAATGGAAAGAGGAAAGTTACCGATACACTCGGTCGAAAAGACCCATAGACGTTTCATTTACCGATACCGATTTCAAGAAAGGTTTAAGGCATTGACCATTTACCTTAAAGTCATTTCTATTCTTGGTGTCACTGATCTCTATAGCACCGTGTGGAATACGGTTTTGACAACGAATGGCCCAGTCCATCTTGATTTTAATTTTTCAGAAAAAAGATGAAGCCTAGAATTATAAAGTAAGACTTTTTGTTCAGGGACAAAAGTTTTTCTTATGATGTGTTTATCATGAAAAATCTTTACTCTATCTTTAGTGATCTTAGAATTTTCATAGGCCTCATTTCTCAACTCCTCTAATTCAGAAATTTGTAAATTTCGAAGGTCACCGGCCGTAGCAAGTCAAAATTCAACTGCTTGATTGCCCATAAGGCCCGTGCTCTAACTCAACGGATAGGTGGCAAGCCTTCCCAAAGACTAACCTATAAAGAGACATCCCTAGAATCGTCTTCAAAGCGGTCCAGTAGGCCCATAGGGCGTCTACAAGTTTGGTGAACCAATCTTTCTAATTTTGGTTCACAGTCTTCTCCAAAATAAGCTTGATTTGTCTGTTGGAGATCTCAACCTGCCCACTGCTTTGAGGATGATAAGGTGTGACAACTTTTGATTTATGACATACTTTCGCATAAGAGCTTCAAAGGATCTATTGCAAAAGTGAGTACCATTATCACTGATGATAGCACGAGGGGTTCCGAAGCGTGAGAAAATATTCTCTTTTAAAAACTTTATGAAAACTTTGTTATCATTAGTTCTACTAGGAATTGCTTCTACACACTTTGACACATAGTCCACAGCAACCAATATGTATTGGTTTCCAAATGAGTTAGGAAATGGACCCTTAAAGTCAATGCCCCAAACATCAAAGAGTTCTATTTCTAGAATTGGGCTAAGGGGCATCATATCTCATTTTGAGATCCTTCCCACCATCTGGCATCTAGGGCATGTCTTGCAAAATTCATAATCATCTTTGAACAAAGTGGGCCAATAGAACCCACTTTGTAGCACTTTTTCAGCAGTCTTGCAGGGACCAAAGTGTCCACTGCATGTAAGTTTGTGACAAAAGGATAAAACACTCTTAACCTCTTCATCGGTAATGCATCTCCTAATAATTTAGTCGGAATAGTACTTAAAAAGATACGGTTCCTCCCAAAAGAAGTACCGGACTTGAAGATAAGAACCGATATATATTTTTTTGGACCAATGAGACGGAGTTTGGTTTGTGACTAAGTAATTCACTATATCAGCAAACTAAGGTTCCTTAAAGATAGCTAAGAGATTTTCATCAGGAAAATTCTCATTTATGGGCAATTTGTTGCATGGAGAATTTGGGATTCGTGAGAGATGGTCAGCAATGATATTTTCTACGCCTTTCTTGTCTCGAATCTCGAGATCAAATTCTTGAAGAAGGAGGATCCAACGAATGAGTTGGGCCTTGGCATCCTTCTTCATCATGAGGTACCTAAGCGCAGAATGATCAGTAAAAATGGTGGTTTTGGACCTTAGTAGGTAAGGACGAAATTTCTCTAAGGCAAACACTACTGCCAAGAATTCCTTCTGAGTAGTAGTATAGTTCAATTGAGCATCGTTGAGAGTCATACTAGAGTAGTAAATCATGTGCTGTTTGTTATCAATGGGCTGTCAGAGGACAACACCTATAGCAAAATCAGAAGCGTCGCACATGATTTCGAACGGCTTAGACCAATCTGGAGCAGATATGATTGGTGCAGAAATAAAGCTTCTTCCAAGAATTCATATATTCATCATCGAAAGTGAAGGACACGACTTATCTAACAGATTAGTCAAGGGTCCTTGATAAATCTTTGGTAAAAACTGGCATGTCCTAAGAAGGATCGAATATCCTTCCCGTATTTGGGCATGGAAACTTAGCAATAACCTCAATCTTGGCTCCATCCACTTCAATTCCCTTCTTGGAGATTTCATGACCTAAGACAATTCCATGTTTTATCATGAAGTGGCATTTCTCCCAGTTCAGTGTCAGATTTTTCTCAGCACAACGCTGGCGGACAAGTTCTAAATGGTGGAGACTTTGAGTGAACGAATCTCCGTAGATGGAGAAATCATCCACGAAGATTTCTTAGAATCGTTCTACCGTATCAGAAAAAAGACTCAACATGCAACATTGAAATGTTGCTAGGGCAATGCATAAGCCGAAAGGCATTCGACTATAAGTAAATGTCCCAAATAGACATGTGAAGGTGGTCTTTTCTTGGTCCTCAGGAGCAATAGGAATCTAATTATACCCCGAGTAACCGTCCAAGAAACAGTAATACTCGTGGCCCGCCAAATGTTCAAGCATTTGATCAATGAAGGGGAGTGAAAAATGGTCCTTACGAGTTGCAGCATTAAGCTTCCTATAGTCAATGCAAACTCAAATCTTCATGGGAAGTCGAGTTTGTACCAACTCTTTGTTCTCATTTTCCACTACGGTGAAACCAGATTTCTTTGGAACCGCGTAGACAGGTCTGACCCATTGGCTATCAGAAATGGGATATATTATCCCATTGTCTAAGAGTTTCACAATTTCAGCATAAACAACCTCTTGCATTATAGGATTTAACCTACGCTGCGGGTCTCTTTTAGTGTGGCATCTTCATTGAGATGAATAGGATATTGAACTATGGTTGGACTCAATCCTTTTATATCGGTCATAGTCCAACCAATGGCTTTCTATATTTTCTTAGAATTTCTTTAAGATCTTCTTCTTGCCCGTCATTTAAATAGGAGGCAATGATGACAGGAAAGGTCTCTTGTTCGCCTAGATAGATGTACTTGAGATACACAGGTAAGGCTTTCAATTCTAAAGAAGAGGAAGGCTCACTGGAATGATGAGTCAAATTTGTTGGCTTCATATTTCGTGAAATAGGGTTCGAGACCCAATTCACAGCAAACTTAACAACCTGATCAAGATTAAAGTCGTCAGGCTCTAACCTCAAGTCACACTAAGTTTCTAGTTCCAATTCCTCCCTGTGTTCACTTGTTAAGTTCTCAATGAGGTTGACTTCAAATGTTTGGTCCTCAACATCACAGGGTTATTTTCCTAGGTTGAAGATATTGACTTCTCTAGTCATGTTCTCAAAGGTTAACCTCATGGACCCATTCTTACAATTGATAATGGCATTGGCAGTAGTAAGGAATGGTCGCCCTAGGATAACAGGAGTTTGAGCCCTAGTATTGGACACAGGTTGTGTCTCTAGAACTATGAAATCAATAAGGTAAATAAACTCCCCGACTCGGATAAGGACATCATTAATTTTCCTCTTTGGATCTTTCACTGAACGGTCAGCCAGTTGGATAGTGACTCGAGTTGGAATGAGATCGCCCAACTCGAGTTATTGATAAACTGAGAATGGGAGCAAGTTAATACTTGCCCCTAAGTCAAGAAGTGCGCGACTAATCTCGGATTGTCCTATGGTACAGGCAATGGTGGGACAACCTGGATTCTTGTACTTGACAAGGATCGGACACGACAGTAGCTCACTAATGTTAGTGGCTAAGAAGACCTTTTTGGGTACATTAGTCTTTCTCTTCTTGGTGCACATGTCCTTAAGAAACTTAACATAGGATGGGACTTGTTGGATGGCATTAAGAAGTGGCACATTTATCTTCACTTGATTGAAGATCTCAATTATCTTATCCATGTGTGGATTTTGCTTGTTGTTTTTCAGCCTATTAGGAAATGGTACTATAAGCTGGTGCACTTGACTGGTTGACTTATCTATTTCAGATTTATCAGATTTTGACGGACTGGTACTAGATGAGGTGGATGGTTGAGTGTGGTTGTGCTGAATTAGATTAGATGGTGTTGACACTTGATTATCAATTTTCTTTCCTGACCTCAATGTATGAACAACATTATATTGATTCAATGATTGATCCTCAGCCAAATGAGCTTGTTGAGAATTTCTAAGATTGGTTATTGCTGATTAGGCAAGGTACCCTTTTGTCTCTCATTCTGTGGAGTAGCTAATTGGCTCATTTGAACCTCTAGCCTCTGTATAGTTTGCATGAGAGAATCTTGGTTCTTCATGTATCTTTTCATGTTTCTCTCAAAGTCAGTCATTCTCCTTTCTAGTTGAGGATTCTGGAAGAAAGATTATGGAGCTTGGTTGAAAAAGTTTTGTTGATAGTTTAAAAAGTTAGGTGGATGGTTGGGAGAATTATGCTGGAAATTAGAAAAATTGGGTTGATGATTGGAAGAATTATTAGCATGATAGAAGTGGCTTGCATGATTTGACCGTGAGTGGTCATTATTATTTTGGCTCCATGAGAAATTCGGGTGATTTTTCCAGCCAAGATTGTACGTTGGTGTGTAAGAATTATTGTTTGGCCTTGAAAAGACCGCATTCATTGGTTCTGAAAAGTGTTGTTGAGCTTGAAACACAAGACACTCCTCAAGCACATGATTCATGGCTTGACCGTAAGTACAGTAGGAGTTGGAAATTAGTTTGGGCTGACTTGATTGACTAGACTTGGTTCCTTAAGTTCTAAAGCTTCCAGTCTTCTCGCTAAGTTAGCTAATTTAGCCTCGTTAGCTATGGATGATTCAATAGAATGGAGACCTCCTTTGAAGAGATGGGGTTTGAGTTCCTCGAGGTTTCACTAGTAGGTTCCCATTGGATGGTTTTTCATCTAGATTCTAATATAAATCTCATCCTTCATTCTCATCTTTCTGCAAAAATCCCCCTTGGCACATGCTTTCTAAGAGGGTCTTGGTAGAGTAGTCTAAATCGTCATAAAGAATTTGACATTGTCGTCATTTCTCTATTCCATGATGAGGACAATGGACAAGGAGGTCTTTAAAACGTTTAAAGTATCTCCAAAACAGTTCACTAGGTTCTTGCTTGAATTGGATGATGTTCTTTCTAATGAGGGTGGTCTTATGAATTGGATATAATTTCTTCAAGAAGACCTTGATGAAACCATCCCAAGATGTGATAGAGCCGGCTGCTAAGCTGTAAAGCCATTTCTTGGCTAAGTCCTTAAGAGCGAAAGGGACAAATCTCAACCTATTAGCATCATCTACACGGTGTGGGATTTTCATTATTAGACATATTTACTCAAATTCTCTTATGAAGAAATAACTATCTTCGGACTCTAAGCCATGAAACTTGGGGAGTGTGTTGATGAACTGAGGTTTGAGCTCAAAATTGTATTCACCAACCAATGTGTTGATGAACTGAGGTTTGAGCTCAAAATTGTATTCACCAACCAATGGAAGTTGGATGCAAGATGGAAATGAGGTTCTAATGGGATAAAACCTATCCTGCAAAGATGTCGGTTATGTCATAACCGGATCTGGTCTTTGTTTAAACTTGGGTGGTGATGTGTTTCTAGTCAACCTAGATGAATTAGGGTCACTTGACCACACTTGCATACACAAACATAATCACAAATAAGTTCACCAATAGTCCACAAGAGAAAACAACCACGCCTATTCTAAGGTAACCTTAACGTAGACAACTCCTAACTGGTTGATTATCCACGGGAGGTATAATGCAAACTTTGACCACAAGCTAATCAGCCAGGTCAGGGCAAGATTGGTGGGAGGTATCCGCGCAAAAGCGAAGGGCCTATTAAGCCAAACCACCAGCCTTCAGGGTTTTGCCCCTCAATCCCTTTCCTAGATACTGATTTGGCAAGAGTCAAATTCTAACACCTTCCCCCTAGGATAATCTCCTAGTGAGTTCAAGATGTCCCTAAGGCAAACGTTTTTCAGATTTTACTTAGGCTTAGGTTGTGCGTGCTTGGAGATGATTTGTGGAATAAGGAAGGATAATGACTCCCCCGCCTTATCTTGATTTAGGTTTTTCCCTTAGATTGTGCAGAGTGTGTAAGATATAGAAAAGTAACATTCAAAAGCAAATATCACCCAAGAATATTTTCTAAACTATATGCTATGCATACGTACCTTGTCTCCAGCTATCTTCAACAGTAATTGCAAAATAAATGTAACTAGAAAAATGCCTAAAATGCAAGTCTAAATGTTTTTTTTAAGAAATTAACAATCACACAGATTACTATTGGATTAA
This sequence comes from Agave tequilana, assembly GCA_038442645.1. Classification (NCBI taxonomy): domain Eukaryota; kingdom Viridiplantae; phylum Streptophyta; class Magnoliopsida; order Asparagales; family Asparagaceae; genus Agave; species Agave tequilana. The sequence continues at coordinate 20,376 of JAVJIF010000921.1, forward strand.
AAACAGGGAGTGTGAATATCAAATATAGCAAGAATAATAACACACAAAAACTTTATTTTTGCAAGCAATATGTCCTACAAAAAGAGTTTTTAGTAGTTCAACAAAAATTTTAACTTTTGCACTGTAATTTCTTGAAATTCTGTCTCCTACTTTCGAGAGTAGGGTACAGAATAGCATGTCTTCTCCTGCAAATCTTGAATGCTAAATCTGAATCTTGACGTCCCTATAACAAGACACCAAACTTCTTAGAAAACAATTACACCATTCCCTCCCCAGCAATGGTGCCAAAATTTGATAGTTAAATAAAAGTGATAAGAATTACCGTCTAGCTTTGGCTAACGGGTCGTGTCCATGAGGAGGAATGTGATGAAAGTTTTTCAGTATTTTTATTTAGAAAGCAAAAATGGTGTTTGTTTTTTAGTTGAAAAGAGAATGGAGAGAAAGAAAGTGATTTAAAGAAAAACTTAAAAATTAGAGAAGGCTTTAGAAATGGTGATCTAAAAAATGATGAAGATTGGTTGTTTTTTAATATAGGAAAATATCTAGGCTCACTAATTTTTTACTCAACTACTTACTTATCTCAAGAACATTTTTGGTGCATCACTTTTATTATAGGCAAAAACCTTAGTTTCTTTTAATGTTCAAGTAAAACAAATGAGCTGATTTTGGATTAAATCTTGAGGTCTTTCTTAACACAACATTAAAAATAGAATATTAAACCATCAAGCGCGAAGAAGCAAGTATAGAATAAAAATGATTTGAAAATATTTGTGCTTTGAAAGTTCAAGTTTAAAAGAAGAGCATCCTCATTAGCTTTCAAGGACAAAGTTTAACTTTAGGCATTATTATGATTCAAGAGAGTGCTTTCATAAAAATCAATCAAGAAAGAGGAGGTAGAAGAGATTAATTAGTGAGCCTAGAAAACGATTTAGTTACTCATGATGAAAGAAAAACAAACAAGAGAATGAAAATCAAACATAAACATATCGAATTCGAGTTGAATTGAATAAGCGAGTAGAAGCTCCTTTGATTGTCACTTCAAAGATGAATTACACACTCAATTCCACTCTTCTCTCTTTGTTGGTCTAAACTGAAAAATAAAGAGGAGATACAACTTCTCCAAGCTATCGAACAATACTCCTAAAACCCTAAAAATGAATAAGAAATTTAATCCTAGTCTTTGCTCCCTTCTTCTTTGTCGAAAATGGTATTTATAGGAAAAAATCAGACGGGAGAGGGCGTAACAATATTGGGGGAGCAAACGCTCCCCCAACCATAATCAAACAGCCGCAGGAACGCGGCTTTTGCCACATTTTTGCTGCCTAGCTGTGGCCAGGTGGCCACAGCCAGGGGGGTAGACCTCCTTGTTTCGCGATCCAGCTTTATCTGGTTCTGGATTTCCCGTTTCAGCTTCTGGTTTTAACAAAACAGCCTTTTATCTCTAGCTTTAAACCGACTGATTTGTAAAGATCCATTTAACCGATGTTCAACTGATTATATCCTCTCTGGTCTGCCTCGATCTGCCCTGATCTTCTAATTTTGAATTAATTCTGATTTAAATCAGAATTTTGATGGCTTTTGGGCTCGTTTCTCTTCCTTTCTTTTAGCAATGGGCCTACATTTAACATAAAAGAATAAGACTTATTAATAGGATTTATTAGATAAAAAATATGGTTCTGTGACAATGTATATGCAATATATGTAATCGATCATGATGAAAAGCAGAAAGCTAAGGGTCTCATTTCAATATGACAGAATCTTGAGAGATCATGTGGGTCCACCTAAATATCACTAAAGATGAACAATGGGAAACTAGCAAGCCCAAGCTCAAAGATAAGTCATGCAATGCCATCTCTCTTGCAACAGATGATGACTCAGTGACTCGGAAGGTGAGAAGATTGACTTAGCAACACAGCCCGCTATCTCGCAGCTGGTGGGCACACGTTCTGGCAAACAGTACTTGCGATAGTACGACCAGATATCTGACGGGACACAACAGCCAACAACATCAGGAACTGCTGCACCTATTCAGGCCCCAGTGCCTAAAGACAAAGAGAAGCAGAAAGAGATTAACTTTGATGAATCCTTGAAGAAGAATCCTTTCCAAGAACTCAACACTCCTTTCTGCTTTAACATATTGGCGCAATTGGCTAATAATCCAACTCGTATTATCTACACGTGCTACTCGGCCTCTCGAAGGAAACGAGAGAGGCACTTAGGGATGCCCTTGCTGATTTAGAATCATTTCTGACAGTAATGCCTTCAATCCCTACGAAGAAGGATGGAGATTCATGTATCCAATATCATATGGTACGTCAACAAGTACCATGCATCACCTTCACTCCTAAAGATATGCTTCTCAAGGACAACTGACACGATAGACCCTTGTACTACACAGGGTATATTAGGCTACACACATCGAGAGGATACAAGTCGATCGGGATCTGCTTTAAGCATTTTCCGCAAAAGACTTTTTTATTTTCTCGGCACCCACTGAGCAAGTTGTTAATTACGACAAGGATCATATGTGGCTCCAACACCGGGTGCAGTCAGCCTCTAGACAACATCCGTCTCCGATGCCAAATTGGAGACTTAAAATCAAAAATGACGTGTTATTTCATTTACATCGACATATCTTACAATCTCTTACTTGGACGGCCTTGAATCCATGTCAACTGGATTGTGCTTTTCACACTTCATTAATGCTTTAAATATGTGGATGACAAGGCGATGGTCAGGATAGTGTTCGCCAAATACAGCCGTTCAAAAGAGTGGAGAATTACCTCACTGATTCTCTACTTTATAATGAGAATAGTAGAGTGGTAGAAAAATCATTGCCAGACGACATCGATAGCGGCAATGAGGTAGACTCAGAGTCAGAAGATGATCCGATGGTTTCTTTTGCTGAAGAACCAATTATAGCATATCTGAATGATCTTGATTGTAATAATTCCGTCGATAATGATGATGAATGGGTCCTTAATGAAAATGTCAATTTTGATTATTCTTTGTGTTGTGATGATGTAGATAGTCCTATTGACATGAGTCCTCTATACATGCCTCTGCCAATGTCAATGAAATGCATGTACATAGAGGAGAATAATGGATCCGTATTTGTAATTCCACCTTCTAAGAAGGATCAATCACCAATCATATTGGAAAGTTTAATATCGGATTACTACATCCAACGATTCAGACGAAGATGTGGAGCCCCCGCAATTTTTTCACTATGCACGATGAGCGCACCATATAAGAAAAGAAATGGGATACAATTTACGTCATGGTGAAGGCTTGAATTTTGAAAAGGGACAACGCATCCCTTTGCAACCTTCTTACTAAAAGGAAAGCTTGCCAACTACTACGATCAGACTCGCAGGGGGTTGGGGTACGTTACCCCACCGTTCAATCTGATTTGAAATCTAAAAAATCTCTGCAATCATATTCCTTAGACTCATCAGGCTGGGAATCTAACATAAGTGTGGGGCTTGCCTTCAAGAAACTCTTCATCAAAATAACATCAACCAGTCAAGTGGAACGAGAAGGGGACATTGAGCCATTCGACACTGATCCATGGGCTCAATAACTTGATCTTCAATGGGAGAAGCATTTTGAGCAAAGCGATCCTCCAACTGAGGATAAAGTAATCCAAATCAATGTTGGTGATCAGGCGCACCCGAAGCTCATCTCTATAAGAGAAAGTTTATCTCCCACGGAGAAGCATGACCTTATATCTCTTATAAAAAAATATATAGACATCTTTGCCTGAAGCTATGAAGACATGCCTGGTCTTGATCCTCAGATGGCCATGCATCATCTCAACATCAAATCAAATGCTAAGCCGGTTAAACAACAATAACGACGATTCTGACCTAACGTCATGGAGGCAAGCGTAGCTGAAGTACAAAAACTCATCGAATGTGGCTTTACTTGAGAGAAGCAATACCCAGACTGCGTCGTAAACATTGTGCTCATCCTTAAAAAGAAAGAAAAGGCCCAAGTCTGTATCGACTTCTGTGATCATAATATAACATGTCCTAAGGATAAATTTTCGTTATCCATCACTGATGTCATGATTGACAAAACACATGTTTTCAAAAGGATGTCTTTCATGGATGACTTTTCAGGATATAATCAAATAAAGATGTACAAGATGATGAAAAGCATACGTCATTCTGAACACCATTAGTATGTTTTGCTACACGGTAATACCATTCGGCTTAAAGAATGCAGGTGCAACCTACCAACACGCAACGAGCACAATCTTCCGTGATCATCTATGAAAGACAGTGGAGTAGACAATATTGCAATCAAAAGTCATGATAAGAGCAATAATCTCCATGACCTTAGAATGATGTTCGATCTCATGTGGGATTACCAGGGCTAACCAGCTGAAGATGAACCCGACAAAGTCTTTCTTGGGAGTTTCAAGGAGCAAGTTCCTTGGATTCATTGTACATCCAAAGGAATTCATCTTGACCGCGACAAGATCAAGGCCATCCAAGATATGAATCTTAAAGAATTCTGGGGTCTACAAGGCAGACTGGCCTACATCCATAAATTCATCGTCAATCTATCGGGTCATTATCAATCGTTTACGCGACTAATGAAGAAGGGCGTATCTTTTGTCTGGGATGACTCTTGACAAAAAGCTTTTGAAGATATCAAAGAATATCTCACTAAGCCTCCGGTACTGGCATCTCCTGTATCAGGGAAACCATTCTTACTCCGTATAAGAGTCATGGACCATTCTATGATACTCTGATCGCATAAAAGAATGATAAAAGTGCTGAACAAGCCATCTATTATCTCAACAGAACCTTAATTGGGGCTGAAAGTCGCTATAACTTATTCGAAAAAGAGTGCCTTGCTCTCTTTTTTGCCATCTAGAAGACACGACATTATTTGGTCGAGCGGACTATTTATGTCATTTCAAGAGTCAATCCTATACGGATTATTATGACAAATCCAAGTTCTTTGAACTCCAGATTGACTAATTGGAACATACTGTTGTCCCTACATGACATGACCTTCGTACCCCATGAGGCCATTAAGGGCCAAGCCCTCGCACAGACTTTTTAGTAGCTCATCCAATTCCAGAGACTTTAAAGCTACATGAAGATATCCCGGACGAAGTCATCGAAGCCAGTGTGACTTCAAGCGATGATGTATAGTAAATCTTTTTTGATGGTGCATCAAGAACAGGATCAAAGGGTATGATTGTCGCTGGAGAGGGGATGATATTTGTCTTGCCTGAGAATCATGTCCTTCCTCGTGCTTTCTCACTGATAGAATCTTGCTCCAACAACATAGCTGAGTATAATGCGCTGCTCATTGGCCTCCATCTTGCTCAATAAATGGGGGTACAGTACCTTGAAGCTTATGGTGATTTCAAATTGATCATCAACCAGGTCAAGGGAGGGTATGAGGTTCGACATGAAGACCTGATACCTTATCACCATGCAGCTATTAAGCTAGCCGACTCATTTGATAGTTTTTATATTAGTCATGTGTCTTGCTTTCAAAATACAAAGGCAGATACTTTAGTCACGCTCGCAGCTAAATTGGCTTTACCCTCTGATACTACTTATTGTCTTATAGTGGCCACTTGTCATCTCTTCTGTCTGAAGTACAATTTAGAGATTAGCAAAGTTCATACAATCTTGATAAACTTTGAGCCGAGAGACTGGCAATTCTCGATCATTGACTATGCCTTACATGACATATTGCCCGATGCCCCAGGAAAGCGGCTTCTGTTCGACAAAGATCTACTCGATTCTACTATGATGCAGTGGAAAAAATGCTATATCGCTATTCATATGACGATACTTTTTCTTTGCCTGTCCAATTTGAAAGCACAAGAAGTAATTAACGAGATTCATGATGGCATATGTGGATCTCATCAACCAGGTCTGAAGCTCAAGGGCCAATTGCACCGACTTGGCTATTATTGGCAAACTATGATCACTGACGTGATCAAATATACAAAAATGTGCAAAGCTTGTCAAATCCATGCGGATTTTATACACCAACCCCCAGAGCTGCTCCACCCCATAGTCGCAGCATGGCCATTCAAAGCTTGGGGATTCGATATAGCAGGACCAATCAGTCCTCCATCGATAAATGGTCATCGATTCATCCTTACGATAACTGATTACTTTTCAAAGTGGGCAAAAACTGTACCACTTGCTAAAGTTAAAACGAATAATGTTTTAATTTCATCAAACACCATGTCATCCACTGATTTTGTGCCCCATGAAGGATCATCCATGACAATGGTCCTCAATTTGTGAGCCAATCATTCTATCGATTTTGTGAAAAATACCGAATTCAGAATGTTGCCTCGACTGTATAAAACCCCGCTGCCAACGGGTTAGCAGAAGAATTCAATATGACAATCATCAAGCTCTTCAAAAAGTTCATCTTCGTAAGCAAACGAGATTGGAATGAGAAGCACAATAAATATCTTTAGGCCTATAGAATGACAGTCTGAATCCCAATAGGCAATGTCTTTTTTTTTGGTGTATGGGTGTGAAGCAGTCATACTCTTAGAGAATCAAATATCGTCACTTCGTGTTGCTTTGATGACTGAGATAATCGACAAAGACAACCATCAGTTATGTCTCCAAGAACTTGTAGCACTAGACAAGAAGCAGTTACAAGTCCAACAGCGTATTGAGCTTTATCAGGCTGGAATCTCAAAGGCCTTCAACAAAAAGGTCAAAGAGAGAATTTTTCAGATAGGAGTTTTGGTCTTATCTGTCAAACGACCTATGGTCATGACACATAAGTTCAAAGTCAAATTTCAACCTAAATAGGAAGGACTATTTGTAGTAGAGACAGTCTACTCAAATAGAGCATACCGCCTGTCAAATCCGAGTGGCGACACGCTTATGATACTGATCAATGGCAAATTCTTGAAGAAATATTATCCATGATCAAGTTAACATCACACCTCTGATTATTAAGTGTCTCCGCGAAGTCAAACCGATTGAACATCAGGAGACAATGTCACATGATGTCAACATTGAAGACATCAGAAAGAATTCCATGTGGAGTGTTAGTTTCTAGGTAACGTTCCTATGGAATTTTAATTTTTCTCTTTACTTGCCAATAGGATTATAGAAGAGAAATCCCAAAAAGTTCACGATGCTACACAAAGTAACAAAAGATCCTACACCTCTAACGGCCAAGAATAGAGAAAAAAGTTGGCTTGAAAGTCCAATGAAAATACCTCGACAACTCATCATGCTAAGGGGAATAGCATGGCTAACCCAACTCAAACGGTAGTTGGTAAAGACATACCAAACCCAAGCTAAATATTTGATTAAAATTCTAAGGGACCTGATCCCGTCTTTTCCACCAAAATCTCCTATCAATTCCTGTCCATGAAATGGTAAGACCACAAAAGGTTGTATTCATTTTCTCAATAAGATGAATCGCAGATCAAGACTGTCATCCTTAAAGCTCACGCCTCTGATAGTAAAATTTTTTTAATATCTCTGGTGGATCTTGCTAATATCCCCAGCAGATCAAATTCCACTTATCATTCTCTTCAATAGAATGACAGGTCCACTCAAATTGTTGTTATGTTCAAACACCTCTAACAGTAAATGAATTCTTGTCAAGTTAGCATTACACCTCTGACAAGTTATTTTTACAAATCCCCAAGCAGAGAAGTTGTCACGATCGCTTCGGACAAAATCTCCTTCTAATTCCCCAACAATGAATTTGGTTGGGATTCATTTTCTAACTCCTTAGCAAATTTCTAATAGATTCCCCTCAGAATCTATTATTACCATTTTCTATCCCTAATGGACTCTTTGATTGTCACGTTAACTTTATATCTCTGACAATTTCTTCTAAAACTCCTTCAAGGAAACGCTAAATTTCCCATGGAGTATCAAATCACATTCCCCAGTAGAACAACTCTTGTTACCGTCATGTCCAGTTTATCACCTCTGAATGACAGAACTCTGATCTTGGTGGCTTCTTCATCAGTTACGTCCATATTACCTCTGAAATGATATATAGCCAAGTCTCATCTTTCAGTCCAGTAGGGACTGCTTTTTCTTGCCGTCATGTACAGTTCATCACCTCTAAACGACAAGGCTCTGAATCTAGTAACTCCTAATCGGTTATGTCCTGTTTATCAACTCTAAACTGATGGATGCCTATATCTCTTCTCTTATATGGTACTCAAACTGTCATGTCCAGTTTATCACCTCTGAACTAATGAGTCCATAACCTTGTTCTCCTTTCTCCTGTCAGGGCCGAGAGTTCTCGCTGTCAAGTTAATACGACTGCCTCTGAGCTGCGAATTGCAAGCCGGTGTCTCTCAGGTTATCATGTCAAGTTTGTCACCTCTGAAGATCTAATCACCTTTGCAGTCCCTAGTAGTCTAGCTTCTAAGTTAATATAACTACCTCTTCCAGGACATTTGGAATTTAGTGTGTCTTAATCTGTCATGTCCAGTTCGTCACCTCTGAATAGACAGGTCCCTAAAATTGAGTTCAAATTTTCGTTTATTGTTGTATCCACTTTATCACCTCTGAATAGTAAACACTCTGAGTTTAGTGATAATCTATAATCGGTTATGTCTAGTTCGTCACCTCTAAACTGATGACTACCTAATCTCACCATTCTTTCTAGTTATGTCTAGTTCGTGACCTCTGAACGACAAAATTTCGTGTCTGGTAATTCTTAATCAGTTTTGTTCAATTGATCACCCCAAACTGATGGATGTCCAGATCAATGTTTTTGGTTCAGTAAGGACTTTTTCTTCACTGTTAATCTAGCATGTCACCTCTGAACAGTAAAAATTTTGTTTTAGTGATTCCTAATGATTCCAAAATTTACCTCTTTTAATCCCTAGTGGATTCTTATATTTGACTGATTTTATCTTGTTTTTAACCTCTGAATAATTTCAGTCACAATTGTAATTCCTTCGAGAATTTTACTTGGTGAATTTTCACCCTTTTTAGTTCTTTTAAAGAACTTGTACACCAAGTTTTTCTCTACGGGAGACTCATATTACCTATGGGTAATTACACAAGCAAACAAAGAAGAAGACATTGAAAAGAACAAAGAAGTCAAAAGCAAATATTTCATTGATTCAAAAGAAGAGATACATTAGAGATCATTAAACTTGTCTTTTATATGATATGAGTTTACTCTCAAGATAAAACAGTTTTTGTTTCTTATTCTTTTCAACCTTAGTGAGAGTTTGCGACCTTAGATCTTCTAGGTTAATAGTCGCAGGTCGAGTCAAGCGAGCGTGAGTGTTCGCTATCGCCACCTTCTTCTCCGCCTCCAGCTTAAAGATTTGATCGCTCTGGGCGTTTAGCTATTCTAACTGAGCAGTCTCCTCTGGACGCATCGACCTAGTTTTAGATATGAGAAAGTTGATCCTCTTTATTATTATCTCTACCTTTTCAAGTTGTTCATTGGCATCGGGAAGTACGTTGTTGGAAGCATCTATTGTATCGGCGATCTTGACCTTTTCAGCCTCCAGGGATTTCAACTCATGGGACACTGCCTCCAGTACCTTTTACGTCTTTGCTTAAGCCTTCTGCATATGTTCAGAGAGATGCTTGACCTCCTTTTCAACAAAGGGAGGCAGGTCCAAGCTATTCAGGTGATGCCACTCGCCCACATCTTTCTCGAGATCCTCCACTTTAGCTCCAGGGAGGCAACTTGATCAGTAGTCAACTTAATCAATTCCCCCAAAGTCTCTGATGGTCTCTATTTTCTAAGTAAGGACCATTTTAGAAACTCAAACAGACTGATCGAACCCTTCAACACTAAAGAGATGCATTGCTTCAAACGCTTGTAGAAGGTATTGATCATCTCTACCACGAACTCCTTCTACACTTCTATCACTTAAGGCGAGCGAGTATGTTTTAAAGGAGAAGTCTCTGAGAGTTTCGTGGTCATAATCATTGAAGTTGTCATGGGAGCAACAGTCAACAGAACGGAGGGAACAGACGACAGTCACGAGGAGTCTTCTGAGAGACGAGTGTGCTAGCTACCAAAGAAGTAGGGTTGGTAATCATTGGGTCCTGATCAACAACCAGCGTTGGTGATCTTGAGTTGATAATCAGTTGCAAGCCAGTAGTAGCTTGAGCTGAAGATATGGTAGGAATGGAGACCGGCCCGCTGGTGGACTCAAGTTGAAGCCCAATCTGCTCTACAATTGGCATGGTGGAAAGTGCAGAAGCCGCCTCATCGGTTACCATCAAGTCGCCAGTGGATAATGGTCTATGTTGAACGATGCTATGATAAAGGACATCGACCCCCGCGCTGTCCAATGTGACAGGAGCAGTTGCCTCCTCTTGAAATGGCTCTGTGATTGGAGCCATAAATGATATGGTTTCTACAAAAGCTTCGGGATTAATAACAACATATGAAAAATTGATTGCTGGACTCTTATGATCATACCCAAGGGAGCTTAGATGTTAGAAATAGCAACCTCAGTGCTGATTATCTTAGCTTAGGTAACCTCGGTGTGGGTAACCTCCAAGGGAGTATCCTTAGCAGTAGTGTCAGCCGAAGATACTTCGACGGTAGGAACTAAAGGGGGCATCTTGCTATCGGTCACATCTTCTAGTGCAATCTCAGAGGATGTAACACTCTCGGTAGCAGTGGTTTTAACAAGATCCTCTCTGCAGCTGGTTCCTCGACAGGTGGCTCGATCATTAGTTTTCCTTCTTTAGGGATCTCTAGAATCTCTATATCTTCAGATTCATATCCCTGGGTAGTGACCTCACCCTTTTCAGAAGTAGTGGCTCGCCCACCAGAAGGCCTAACATTCAGCTCTTGGCCCCAAGGCCTTCTGAGACAAAGTAGGTCGCTTCATCCCCCTTCTTATAGGTGAAAAGATCATTGAGTTTTTCTTCTCCTACACCTAGAGTTTCCTTACCTACAACTGAGATTAAAAAAATAATTAATCTCGAAAGTAAAAAAGGATAAAGGAAAATGATGCAAAGAAAATCAAGCTTCGGAGTCCCTTTCCGACTAGGCAATCTGATAATTAAAGGAGGAGGGACTTCTACTACCGACTCACTCGCTATAACAGTAGAAGCTTTTTGAGAGTCTGGGCAAGCCTACTTCACCACTTGCTTCTTACGAGGCTCCTTACGTGTAGGCTTTTTACGAGCAGGCTCCTTGGGCTCTAGCTCTTTTCGCTTCCGCTTGAAATGAGTGCCAGGGTCTTCTTCCTCTTCATCTTCTTCAAGCGGGACTTTGCCTGCTCCACTAGTTGTTTCCTAGGTAGTTTCACCACCAATATCCTCAAAATAAGGATTCTTGACATCTAAAGCTTCATTACCAACTTCAGCCAAGAATTTTGGGAGCCCCGGGACCCGAACTCGCCTCCCTTCGTCAAGCACTATCGCTTTCTGCTTTAATTGCTTTAAAATAAGCTTGGTCCTGGATGAGTTGATGTTGAATCCTAATGGATTATAGTTGGAAGCTTTATACCACTGGCAGAACCCTAACGATGTCAAAAGATTAGGAGTTTTATCTGGCATGCAGAATTGGGCCTCGATGCACCTGACAATGAAGTGTCTCCAGGCTCTTGCATCGTCTATCAAGCTTCTCATAAAAGCCAAGCGGGGATTGGGATTGCCAAAGTAGAGCTGGTCATATCCAAACTGGCGAGCAAACTAGTTGGGTACATATAACTTCAGATAGCATATATCCCCACATCAATATACTAAGTGGGATGATCTGATACTGACCAACCACTTGAATACACCTTACCCAAGTGAAGATCTTTCCTCCCCGACATCATGGAACTCTTCACTGTATCCAACACTGGGAATGGAGGGTAAGCATGGGAAGAGATTGTACGCATCGTAGCGGCGATGTATCAACTTCCCTGTCCTGGCTATATAAGTCCACAACCATTGTGACTTCTCAACGCTGTGAAGATAAACAAAATGTACACCATCTGGCGGCTCTTCTCCTAGCTAAATGATGGTGGGATAGTTCAAGGCGAACCACGCCAATAAATGTGTAGGGCATCTCCACCCTTGGGCAAAGCCCGTCAACAGGACAAACTTGCCTCTTACCCCTCTTGGTAGCTGGCGGTCTACAAAAAGCTTCCGTCAATGCTCGAATACCTTGCTGGATGTAGCAAACCATGGCGGGGAGAAGTCCGAGGGGTTTGCCATAGGCAAGTTGAACAGCAGGGAAGAGCACCCATATAAGATTCTGTCATGCGGAGGAGACAGAACTACACACTTCTTAAGCCAGACTGATAGGAAACTGACAAGAAAATCTTTTCTAGACATGGGGTGGTTCGCCTGGCATTGGAAGCTTTTAAATCTATCGCCTTTTTCATAGATGCCATCATCTTCATTCAGGACGACTGTAACACTTGATCCTAAATGTACGTATCGCTGTATCAGTTCTCGAAATAGCGTACATTCTTGATTTGCCTTCCTCATAGTTAGATTGAGCCATATCAATTTTAAAAGTTATTTTTCAATATTTTAGATTTTTTGAGATTTTTCAACATTTTTTCAGGATTATTTGGAAAATCCCCAAATTAGTTGGCGACCGTACCAGTAATTGACTTCATGATTTTTAATTCACAAATGAGATTGAATTTCAAGAATTTATTTTCACATTATTCTTTAAAATCATATTTTCTAAGTTAGAATATATTTGGAGATTTTTCTAAATTTGTCCAAAATTCTGGCCAATCCGGTGTCGACCGGTATGAATGATCGATTCTAGGATTTTTAATTTGCAAACCAGAGTGAATTTTTAAAATCTGATTTCACATTCATCCTTCGGGTAATATTTTTTATTTTACAATATTTTTGAGATATGTTTAGACTTAATAAAATTTAAACCACTTATTTAATATTAATTAAATCTAACTAAATCTAAAATTCTTATTACTTCTACCCTAAGTTTTATAAATTTCACTGATTATCTCAATATTTCTTCAAATTTCCTCATCCATCTACAGAGTTCTAATAACTGACCTTTAATTAACCGACCTAACTTAATTTAGAAACCCCAACATTCACCTTAATTAAACACCCCCACAATAATATTTCTCTCTCACTCTCTTTCACTAAGTCCTGTTCTCCCTCTCCTTAACCTACAATGCCACCACCCCTACATGTGAGCCTCTCGCTGGTCGACCATCTCTGACTGGCCGAGCTCCACCCAATCACCACCCGCCGCCCAACCCAACCCCCACCTTCATCCTCTCTTTCCCCCCTCTCTCTTTACTCTTTCTTTTTCTCCATCCTCTTTTCACCACCCACGTTCTTCTTTTCCTTACCACCTCCGACCCTGCGACCTTCTCAGAGCCACTGTACCATAGTCTAGCACCACCACAAACCAACTTCAGCTTTTGCCATTGTCATGCCCCGCTTCCCAAAATAAGATGGAGCGGAGACGCGACACGATTCGGCGACGCATATACGTAAGGAAAATACCTCACGTATATGCTCTAAAGCCTTAAGTAACCCGAAACAAGCTATAAATCCCAATTAGGCTCGGGGGTCCTGCCATGGTGGAGGAAGCGATCTGGCTGCTGCTGTCGCTTGACGCGGCTGGGGGAGTTGCAGCTGGATGGTTAAGGAGGAGATGGAGATTAGATTAGGGATTAGGTTTAGGGTTAAGAGTTAGGATTATATAGGATGGGTTATTGGGCTAACGGGTAGGATTAGGAATGTGTTTGGGTTTGGAAAGATAATGGGTATAGGATAAAGGGTAGAGAGAATAGGAATAAGAAGGAGAAGGAATAATACTACGACTAAAAAATAATAATAATAAATAATAGTAGCAATAAGAAATAATTAGTAATAATAATAGTTAACCAAATAATAATAATAACATTCACTAAATAATAATATTAACAAATGATAATAATCACACTTAGTAGTAACAATAATACTGATTGGTCACTAGTATTGCACATTTATTATCATATTCTCCTACTTATTATAGAATAAACTCTGCATTTTCCTAATTAAATGTTTAATTTATTTGCAGGCCCATTCCTAAAGGAGAGTAAAGTGAAATGAGCCCAAAAGCCCATCAAATTTGAATAAATCAAAATTAATTCGAACTCAGTAAATCAAGGCAGATCAGGTCGGTTCAGATCGGTTGAAAACCAGTTAGAACAAATCCTTACAAATCGATCGGTTGAAGCCAAGGATCAAAGGCCATTTCGTCAAAATCCCGGACATAAACTGCAAATCCAGATAAAGATATATACAAATCGAGAAACCGGGGAGCACCACCACAGGGTGTGGCCACCTGGCCACACCCTGGCCGCGGAAACGCGGCCAAAGCCGCGTTTTCGCGGGTTTGTTACTGAGTTAGGGGGAGCGTTTGCTCCCCCTATCTTCATACGCTCCTGTAGGTTGGGTTTTGCCTATAAATACTGGGATTTTCAGAGCCAAAAAGGGGACGATCATGCAGAGATAGGATTTAGTCCATTTTTCCATTTTTTAGTGTAGGTTTTTGTTTTTCTTTCATGTAATTTTTAGTTTTAATTTATATAAATCAGAGGAGATCAGAGTTTCATAGGAGAACGAGAACGAAGCTTGTGCTGAGAGTGACACCGGTGTAAGATTTCCTTCTTTTCTCTTATTGTTATGAAATCGAATCTGTAGTTTTCTTTTGTATGTACTTTGTTTTTGTGTTCTTCTTCTTCTTCTTCTCTACTTTTCTTCTTTTGGTACAATTGCTCTCCAAGTGAGTCTAAAAGCATCGATAGAGCCTTGCCTTTGCGAGTGCCACCGATAGCTCATGATGATGGATTTTGAGTTTCATTCTGTATCACTTCATACTTGCAACGTCTTGATGATATAATGTGGAGGAAACGGGAATTAACTCTTATGGGCTATACGTTGATCGCCTCACTTCAACGTAACATCATTGCAAAAGATTCAATGTAGGTATTTGGCCAAAAGAAGTAAGTAATTTTTAGTTTCTTTTCTTTTCTTTTATTCTTTAGTTTAGAACACCAACAACACCCACTTCTTTCCATTTTCAATTTCTTTGTAAATAATCATTTTCCATTTTTCTTCACCTTCGCATTCTACCACTTTCTTCCTCACTTAATTTTAACCTAATTTTTCTCTTTTTCTTTTAAAGAACTAAAGAAGAACTTTAACCAAACTTTGTATCTTAAAAGAAGACTTACTAAAAAGCTTCTATCGCTAGTCTCTCCTTGTGGATCACGACCCGCATAGCCACTTGCTATTGCGGTAGAATTGAGCTTGCACTCTTTAATTTAAAGTTCTGAAATTCCGTATTTTTGTGCAGGCCAAGCTCAATCAAATTTTGGCGCCGTTGCCGGGGAGGGATGGTAAGTTACTCTCTTTAAAAGTTTACATTTTTGGTTAACTTTCTTCTTATTTTTTGTACAGATTTAACAACAAGAAATATCTGTTGCAGTGGACATATAAGTGGCCCTGGACTCTGCTCAAAAAAAGCAGAGCCCAGAAGCCCTCAGATTTGCTACATTCCAGTGGCAAAACTGAGTGAACTACTAACCTGTATTTTTGCAGGTTGCTGAATTGAAAATCTGAATTTCTGTAGCATTTATCTCTTGTTTGACTCACTGTATATATATTTCTAGCACAATAGTAAAAAGTTGATTGTAAATGCTAAAAATGATTTAGACTTTGCATTTAGGCACGTGTCTATTTCATTTCATTTTTTATTTACTGTTGAAGAGTGCTGGAGCCAAGGTATGTGTGCATAGCATTTAGTATAAGGTTCATTCTTGTATGAAATATTGCTTGAATGTTACTTTTTTCTATATACTTGTATACTGCACTAAATTGACTTAAGGGCTTGTCCTATAAACAAGATAAGGTAGGGAAGTCATTACCCTTCCTTAGCCAACAAATAATCTCCTCACTCACTAACCCAAGCCTAACTAAAAATGAGTAGACGTTCGCCCTAGGGACATCTCAGACTCAATTAGGAGATTATCCTAAGGGGGAAAGGTGTTGAAAATTTGACTCCAGCCAAATCAGTGTCTAGGAAGGGGATTAAGGGCCGAAAGCTCGAAGGTTGGTGGTTACTTAATTAAGGAACGTCTTTGACGGATAACCTCCCACCAATCTTGCCCTGACCTGGCTTATTAGCTTGTGGTCAAAGTCTGCATTATACCTCCTATGGACAGTCAGCTAGTTAGGAGTCGTCTAGGTCAAAGGTCTACCCTAACTTAGGTTAGAATTCTTCCTTTTTTTATTTACTTATTTGTTTGTTTTTTTTCCTTTGTTTGTATTTTATTGTGTGATATGGCTTATAACATAATTTTTCCAATTTTAATGGTAATCTATATTACACACCAATCTCTTTTTTGGATATTACCAACCCGCCATATCATAACTTTAACCAACCTAGTGTGCCGGATTGGTCTTATCCGAATCAATATACCCTTGCCCCCCAATCTTATAACCATAATTTCCAGAATAACTTCAACTCTTCACAGAGTCAGTGGGGATTCACCTCCCCCGAGTCCAATTTTCAACCAACTTGTCCTCCTTATCTACCTTGTCCACAATATTTTCAAGATTCATACTCAGTTCCACCAGTTCAAAATAGAAAACCATCAATTTTGGAAATGAGTATGCGTGAGTCTAAACAAAAATCACAAAATCTGATGGACTTACAATTTCACCACCAATTCCAAAACAACACTTCATCTTTTCAATAAAACGATGAACCTATCAACTATGAAAAGATGCTTGAAGTCATGACTCAGGCTCAAAACGCTCATAATCATGACATAGATATGATGGTCCAATCTCTACGATCTCACCGTTTGGCCAGTTCTGATGTCGATAACCATTCTGTTAGAGCCGAAGAGTCATGTTGTTTTGGAACACAAGGTTCCATTTCAGCACAATCATTTGAACTTGCCCAAACTCCAAATTTTGAAAGTAATATTGACAGTTTGGCAAGTTATCCCTTTCCTGAAATTGAACTTGAAAATTAATATGATCATGAACCTCAACTTAGTGATTCAATTCTACTTCCTGATTCAATTATGACTCCGATGTCTTCACTTGATTTCAATCTTTTTCCCGAGTCAACATTGGATCCTGTGCTAATTCATAATGAAATTGAATCGCCCATCTTTGATGATCATCATATTGAACTTGACCAATTTTATAATTTTTAAAGTCCCATTGATAAATTGGCAAGTTCTCATTTTCATGAAATTGAACTCAATGAGAAATGTGACCTAGATTCTCAAATCTGTGATCCAGTTCAAATTCCCGAATTAATATTGACTCCTGTTTTGTTACCCGACTTGAGTAATATTTTAGAGTCAGTTTTGATTCCCACACCTATCATTCTTGAACTTGAATCACCAATATTAAGTCACATTCCATTGTTGAAAAATGAATGTGGACTTGAGTTTCAACTTCTTGATTTGGACCCACTTCCTAAACCAATCTCGACTCCTTAACCTTTACTTGACTTAAGTCACTTTCCTGAGTCGGTATTAGTTCCCGTACTTCCTAAGTCCAAGTCAATCTTTCTATCTTTTCACACTCCATTTTAGGACAAGGATGTTGACAAATTTGACTCCAAAATTAATTATGAAATTTGGAAATTAGATGGGGTTAAATTTTTAATAAAAATCCTTTATGGATACATCATTTTAATGGGTTATATTAGAGAGATTTCTGGTGGGTTCCTCCGAACTCCACGAAAAGTCAATTGGGCCGCATTTCCTGGACCAATCAGACCACCACCGGAACCACCACCTTAAGGTATTATTTTCCTTCCCTGTCTTCTTTTTCATGCATCTATGCATTAATTCATACATTGAGGACAATGCATGAGATAGGTGTGGGGGAAGGTTTCTAACATAACTTAGGTTTTTCTTTTATTAAAATTTTTTTTTAACATTTTCTTTACTTTTAAAAACTTTTTGAAAATAGAAACAATATTTTGACATATTTTTTGTAAGAAATTAAGTCAATTTTAAGGAATAGGAAAATCAAAATTAGTATTTCTTAAACTTGGTCAAAATAAGATTATTTGTTTGATTTTTAGAGTTAGGAAGATAATTTGTCAAAGTAATTTAGTCTTGATCTTTACCTTAATGAAATATGCACACTTCATACACTTACACACTTAGGGTTCAAAAATAAAGATTCTTATACCTTATAAAAAAATATATATCTATAAAAGATGAACAAATCTAATTATTGATTAGTTAGGTGCTTTGCCTAAGCAAGCCTTAGTATTTATGCGAAAGATGATTAGATAAGTTTGAGAAAAAATATATATAAAAATCCTCTGATTAAGCTGGGTATTTGTGCCTAATAAAGCATATGTATTCACGCCTAAAAGGGGTTTATATAATAAAATCCTTAGTTTTGTGGCCTTGTTTGCTAGAGTCCTTAAGTCCTTGGGGTGTTTTCTCACCCGGTGCCCTAAGATCGTTTGGTTTGGGAGTAATCGATTAAAGGCTCATTACATGGGCAGATTAGAAAGCCTAATAGAACTAAGGAATAATACCACAAAAAAATATATATATATAAAATAAATGAGGCATAAGAGTTGGAGTTAAGGAGCCCTTATTCAAAATTTTTACGGTCACAAGGTGCATATGACTTAGGATAAAGTAATAGACTAGATGAGAAGTACAATTTGACTCCTTGCTTTAATTGATAACAGACTTTTGAATAGAGACTAAGTTTAGGAATGAAAAATTCATTTTTCCTATAACTTATAGATTACTTAAATCTTACAATTATATTTCAAATATTTCTCTCTTTCAAAATGCTTTTCAAAAATACTAACTCTTTGTTTCTCTTGCTTTATGGATTTTGTAGGTGTAATCCACTGAAAACCCTCACGAGACAAAACTCGTCCTCTAGGGGAAACCTTGAGAATTAACGGCTTGTTGCACATGCTCAGTGCAATCGAGTGACCTGGAAAGTGGTCTAATAATCCTTAGTATAGCTTAGTTGTTTTGCTCGAGGACGAGCAAAAGATAGGTATAGGGGTGTGATTGGTCACTAATATTGCATATTTATTATCATATTCTCCTACTTATTATAGAATAAACTCTGCATTTTCCTAATTAAATGTTTAATTTATTTGCAGGCCCATTCTTAAAGGAGAGTGAAGAGAAATGAGCCCAAAAGCCCATCAAATTCTGAATTAAATCAGAATTAATTCGAACTCAGTAAATCAGGGCAGATCAGGTCGGTTCAGATCGGTTGAAAATCAGTTAGAACAAATCCCTACAAATCGATCGGTTGAAGCCAAGGATCAAAGGCCATTTCGTCCAAATTCCGGATATAAACTGCAAATCCAAATAAAGATAAATACAAATCGAGAAACCGGGAGCACTACCAACAGGGTGTGGCCACCTGGCCATACCCTGGCCGCGAAAACGCGGCCAAAGCCGCATTTTTACGGGTTTGTTAGTGAGTTAGGGGGAGCGTTTGCTCCCCCTATCTTCATACGCTCCTGTAAGTTGGGTTTTGCCTATAAATACTGGGATTTTCAGAGCCAAAAGGGGATGATCATGTAGAGATAGGATTTAGTCCATTTTTCCATTTTTTAGTGTAGGTTTTTATTTTTCTTTTCATGTAATTTTTAGTTTTAATTTACGTAAATCAGAGAAGATCAGAGTTTCATAGGAGAACGAGAACGAAGCTTGTGCTGAGAGTGACACCGGTGTAAGATTTCCTTCTTTTCTCTTATTGTTATGAAATCGAATCTGTAGTTTCCTTTTGTATGTACTTTGTTTTTGTGTTCTTCTTCTTCTTCTCTACTTTCTTCTTTTGGTACAATTGCTCTCCAAGTGAGTCTAAAAGCATCGAAAGTGCCTTGCCTTTGCGAGTGCCACCAATAGCTTATGATGATGGATTTTGAGTTTCATTCTGTATCACTTCATACTTGCAACGTCTTGATGATATAATGTAGAGGAAACGGGAATCAACTCTTATTGGCTATACGTTGATCGCCTCACTTCAACGTAACATCATTGCAAAAGATTCAAGGTAGGTATTTGGCCAAAAGAAGTAAGTAATTTTTAGTTTCTTTTCTTTTCTTTTATTCTTTAGTTTAGAACACCAACAACACCCACTTCTTTCCATTTTCAATTTCTTTGTAAATAATCATTTTCCATTTTTCTCCACCTTCTCATTCTACCACTTTCTTCCTCACTTAACTTTAACCTAATTTTTCTCTTTTTCTTTTAAAGAACTAAAGAAGAATTTTAACCAAACTTTGTATCTTACAAGAAGACTTACTAAAAAGCTTCTATCGCTAGTCTCTCCTTGTGGATCACGACCCGCATAGCCACTTGCTATTGCAGTAGAATTGAGCACTTGCACTCTTTATTTTAAAGTTCTGAAATTCCATATTTTTGTGCAGGCCAAGCTCAATCAAATACTATTAATAATAATAAATAATAATCATAATAATGAATAGTAATATTAATAAACAATAATAATAATTAATAATACTAATAATAATTAGAATAACAATAGCAATAGTAATAAAATCAATTAACCACATCACTAAAAATACTAATATTAATAATAATAACAATAATAATAATAATAGAAATGATAATTAACAATTATCACTGCCATTAATACTTATAATAATATTAAAATAAATAAATAAATTTAATGACACCAATAATATTATTCATAAATAATAATAACCATGGTAATGGCAAAATTACTACTTAGTAATTAAAATGCTAGCAAGTCATAATGGTAAATATAAAATGCCAAATTACCATTTACTATCTCAAAAATAATTTGCATATTTATTAATAATAATCACAAGAAGAAGTATTAAATTAAGTTAATTGATAATCTTAATAAAATAATTAGTAAAGCAGAATAAATACTGTAGGAAAATTATAATACAGTATTACTAACTAGGGATATTACATTCTGCCCACCTTATAAAAATTTCGTCCCCGAAATTCAATAGGGCAGGGAATGGTAAAAAGAACTCAAAATCAAAGGAGAAAACAAAAAAACTTAACATCGCTTCTCTGCACATCATAAATCCACCACGCTTCCGCTGCGCTGCTTTGATTTCTGCTACCGACTTCAGCAATGAGTAACAAATCCCAAGAGATAGAGTCAAGGATTAGAATCGAGAAGGAGGACGAGAAGCAAGATGAAAATCCGGATCACTCTAAAACGAAAAAGAGTAGAAATCAAGGATATCAAAAGATCAAGAAATGGAGTTCCAAAATTGAGGACGATCAATTCCAAATAGACTGAATATCATAATGGATAGTATATACATATTATAGTACAACTATAGCATGTTTCAAGTTACCGGTAAGAACTAGGTCTTTCTTGCGAAACAAAAGTCAAAGATCGAGATAGCTAGTAGAAAACCGAGGCTTTGATACTAAGAAAACCCTGTCACGCCACGCTTCCTAAAATACGCTAGAGCGGAGACGCGACACGACTCGGCGATGCATATATGCAAGGAAAATACCTCACAAATACGCGCTAAGCCTTAGGTAACCCGAAATAAGCTATAAATCCCAACTATAATAAATCATATAAATAAAGACTGGAATAACGAATGAATTTGATATATCGAGAATAAGAAAATAATCGGAAGTAAGAAAGGATAAGAATACCAGAATCAAATAAGGGAAGCTCCAGCTTTTCGTGAAGCGTACGATCTCAACGAATACCTGAACAATAGAAACAAAGCGTCCAATATTTGGACGTGCAAATCCTGGGTCGTCAGAAAGCGACCTGGTGAGTTTGTGTGTAAAGGGAAGAGCTCGTGCATAGAAACAATGTGCACAGAATAATAACAAAAATAACTGCAGACATAAGATAACTAAATAACATGATAAATAGCTGAACTGAAGGATAACTGAATAACAACATGTATGAAGATAAAAAGGCAACTATTACAACTGTAAACAAATAACTGATATCAAGATGTGTAACTTAGCATATGTCACTAGTCTAGTTGGTTATTATTAACCTAACTACTGTAGTACCTAGTTGTGTCCCATATCACAGCCGTTTTTTCACATATCAAACAAAGTTAGTGTTGTTATAACTGCCTGCCAATGTAGTGCATGTGTTTTGAAAGGGTGCCGTGCATGCCCGGTACCACAGTCTAACACCCCTGGCACTGAATCAGGACATGCCGCAAGGCTCTAATATCTGAAGACCACAGCCACACGAAAAGACGACTAGTATGGCGCCATAATCCGGGCATAGCCCTGACAACTGACAACTGAATAGGTAGCCAGTACTACATTGGTTCCCCATGGTTGTAACCCACAACTCGGTACCATAAGAAGTCCTTCCAAAATACACGACATGCATCATCTGGCAATTACCCCTGTTCCCCAGGTTATGGTGTCTTTCATTAACAAGCAATAAATGAGTTATTATTAAAGAATAATTGATATCTCCAACAACTAGTGATGTCAATAATAGTTGATAATCTGATAACTGATAATTGAAAACTGATATCTGACAACTAATATTTGACATCTGAAATAAGATATTAGAGATATAGCCACTAACACAAAGGTGTCACTAACAACTGGTAACTGATACAGATATCTACCAACTCTTATAAACTCTGAACATGTCATATGATCACTAACAAATAATCTCACCAATAACTGATAAAGTGATGACTACTATCTGATAACTCTGAAATACAAGATCATCAATATCAAGTAGATCACTATCACAATAGCTCAATCTCTATTAACTGAAGTAATCAATAACTAAACATGAAGCACATAGTATATCCTCGAGACTAACTAGGTAGATCAACACATACCGAAATCATAACTAAAGTAAGAGAAACATCCTCAAATAACTGCAATCTAGAAAGTTCACTTATAAGTCAATACCAACAACTCATCCATACTCAAATGATATAATCAGTTGATACATCTAGGAACCCTTACTTCTAATAATCCAAAACCAATATGATATCACATATCGAAGTCAAAGGTAAGATATCCACACATCTAGTCACAATCTAACAAAAATCAGTCACATCTAAATAATGATCAATATCCAATGTAAATAACATAAATCCCAGTTCGACCCAAACTCCAACTAAGTTCATGTACTGATCCAAGCATCAAGAAATCCAATCTCTTAGTAAAGTAACATCATAACAAGTCCGTCATCAATACCCGAATGAATCATCACTTAAGTTATTACCAAATGAAGGGATAACAAGTCTGAGAAGTACTCTACATGAAACAAGTCATCTGTCCTCAAATATGATCTGGGCCAACTAACCAGTGGATCAAAATGAGTCACTGTCTAAGGTACATCAAAACTAGGCCTAAGCCAACAATGACAAACTATCAACACATGAAATGATGCTGATACAAGCTCCTATTAACTATGTAATTAAAGTGAACAATCATAAATGTCTCATGAAGTGTTACAAATAATCAAACTGATAAAATACAATAGAAAGTCACATGAAATGATAAGTGTAACATGTAAACACATACCAACAACGATAAATAAAGAAATGCATAAGAACGAACACTCACATGAAATGACGCGATTTTGGAACCGAATCGCCGTCTGGTCTTCACAACACGAACCAGTACCGATCTACAGATCATCCCATGAGCCGGTCTTTAAATCACTATTACATCGGGTCCACAACGAGCACGAATCCGAATTGGGTCCGGATCTCCTGCAACGGTCCGAATCTCACTAAATGAATCCGAAATACTGCAAACACATGAACTCACACAAACTCACACAAACATACCCTCGTACATGTATACACTCCATAATATACACGCATAAACATACGTGTACACCCACATATATATGTATACAAGTATACACATACACCAACACACTTGCATACTAACACACGTATACGTACGTATATACATACATATATACACTTAATTTTGTAATACACGCACATGAACTCACGCATGTCCACACCAAAGAACTAACACAAACTCACGCACACAACACCCATGGACCACTCCCATGCTTGCACATCTATTATCACTTACATATAATTAAAGAAAGAGATAGAAACATCTATTAAAACACCATTACACACACTTAATTACTAATGTACATGCATACACATTAATTGAAACACCCACACAAATTTAACAACTTCCCTATTATTACAAGTTTACCCTTATACATATATATGGACTAACCTCGGGTAATTTCTGGCGCACCGACGGAGGCTCTGGCAGGGGCGTTGGGGCCGCGGAGGGTGTCGTTGGATAGAGAATATCGCCGTGAAGGGCGTGGTCGCACTCACTGAAGGTGATCAATGGCGACCCATGGAGAGACGAAAAATGGCTCGGAGGAAGGTATCTCATGGAGTGGTTGGCTTGCCTTAGGGTTGTGCTTGCTCGGTGGTGGGGCTGCTGTGGTGGAGAGACTTCGGTCATGGATGGGAGGATGTGTGCCAAGGCCAACGAAGGGAAAGGAAGGGCATGGAGGTGGGCTCGGCCAATGGGGTAAGGGTGCATGGTGTTTTGGTGTAGTTGGTTGGGGGTTGTGGTTGCGTGGGAGAGGAGGAAGCTCAAGGAGATGCAGGTGAAGTGGTGGAGCTCGGTTGGAGGTTGCAGGTTGTACGCCAGGCCTGGGGTTGTGCTGCTCATTGTGTTAGAGATATACAAGAAGAAGAAGGCCTTGGAGAGAAGCACATTGATTGAGGTAGAAGATCGCGGCATCGGAGGTTGCGGTGTGGCAGAGTTGCGAAGGCTGCGTGGGGAAGGTGTACTCCAGGCTTGGAGATGGAGCAAGCCATGGAGGAGGATGGTGGGTGATCAGTCACATATATTGCATATACATTGTCACCTTACCATAATTTTTAGCTAATAAATCCTATTAATAAGTCTTCTTCTTCTTTGTTAAATTTAGGCCCAATTGCTAAAAGAAAGAAAGGAGAAACAAGCCCAAATGCCCATCAAATTGTGATTTAATTCAGAATAAATTCGAAATCAAGGAATCAGGGCAAATCTTGGCATATCAGAGAGTTTGAAAACCAGTTGAAATGAATCTCCCTGAATTAAGCGGTTGAAGCCAAAAAATCAAAGATCATTTCGTTAAATCTGGGAGTTGCAACAGTGAATCCAATAAGACAAAAGGGAGGCCAAATCCACGCCAACCACCTCTCCACCTGGATGTGGCTAATTGGCCACATCTAGGTCGTGGATCCGCGGCTTGTTGGTGGAGATAAGGGGAGCGTTTGCTCCCCTTATCTCCTCACTCCCTACCCTCTGGGTTTTTGTTTATAAAAGCTTGGGTTTTGTACTGAAAAGGAGCGAAGACTAGGATTAGAATTTTTGTTTATACTTTAAGGTTTAGGCTCTTTGTTAGATAGTACAAAAGTTGTATTTTTATTTTGCAATTTGTAGTTCCGTACAAATACTTGTGAGAGAGAGGAATTGAGTGCTTGTAACTTGAAGATTGAAGTGACATCAATACAAGAATCGAGCTACTTTTTCTTCCACTCATATACGGTATGTCTTGCGTTATTTTCTTGCATTTTTCTTTGTCTTCCATGAGTAGCTAAATCGATTTTCTGGGCTCACTATTGTACCTCTCTCCAATTCTTCTTCTCTTCTGATTTTAATGAAAAAACCCAATGAATCATTTGCATGCCTAACTTAAAGCCTTTCTTCTTGAAAGTGTTCTTGAAGGCACATGAGGATGGGTTTGGATTTTTAAACTCTTACTTCTTTTAAGAATGTCTCTTGAACTTGTTTTTATCTCCTACTTGAACTTCTTGATGATTTAACAGTCGATTCAAAATGGTTTCTTAAAGAAAGAGTGAACTTTTCCAACCATCTTATATGCTTTACTTCAAACTTTCTAAAGTCAACCTTAAGTTTTGCCTATGATCAAGTTGAGGCACTAAGGATTTCAATAGAAGAACAAACAATTGAGTATGATTAGTCTACAATTCTGCATTATTATGTCGCATTCTCTCACCGATTTATGAATAAATTGTCGATCTAAATCGTGTTTTGGTCTTTATTGCAGGTAGATCCAAAGTCCAAGGGCAAAGATGGAATAAGAGCTTAATTAAAACCAATTAATGGTAATTAAATCCGCATTACTTGGAGGCCAAGCCAAGGATTATCTAGAAGATTCATTGAACCTAGACTCCTGCGCATGTCAGACGAATATGCGGACGAAATTACCAGATACCGAATATACCTGGAAGCTCCACGAAGCCCGAGGAATAATCTGACAAAAACCAGGGACCTAAGTCCCTGGTATTGCCGCAGATCCACGGCAATCCTTGCGGATCCGCGGCAATAGTAAGGAGCCACGCGTCGATTTTCGACGCGTGGCCCCGTCTCGTCTTCTGGAAGAATCTTTAGCCTATAAATAGACCTGCAGAGGCCCAAACCGAAAGCAGTCTTCGTTTTTAGAAGTAGGTCCAGATTTTAGTGTAGTATAGGTGAGTGTTCTTCATTTCTTGTATTTTTCATTTCTTTTTCTTAGATCATTGTAGTAGGGCTGAGTGATTTCTAGAGAGAGAGAAAGCAAGGGATTGATGTAATAGAGAGTGACACCTATGTAAAGATGCCTCCTTTCTCTTCCAATATAATCTCCTTCACCTTCTACATGATTTCTTGCTAGTTTTTCTTCTCATGGCAATCTAACTACTAACCACTAACCATCTAACCACTTACTTGATAATCCACACGAATCGGGTTGCCTCTACAAGGCCTTGTTCTTGCAAGAGCCATTGATGGCCAAAGATGATGGGTTCTAACATCTAACTTGCTAATTTGCTAACTTGCTAACCAAGCTAACTCTCTTTTATTTCATGCTCTTTTATTTCATGCTAGTAGTGTAATGAGTGATGCTTGTATTAGCTTGTTCTTGATGCAATGTTTTGAATGTGATGAACCATCCATGAGCCATGCTTTGTACCGTCTCTTGGAGCCAAGGATTGTGATGGCCAAGGATCAAAATGTGAGGCAACTATCTTGAAGAGGTTAGCATGGTTAGTGGAGTATTTAGCAGTTAGTAGCCATGAGTTTTCTTTTAGCTTGATTTAGAAATCGTTTTCCAAACTCTTTTCTCATTTTTCTATCGGTGTTTTTACCATCCTTCTTAGTTCAACCTTGTTCTATCTCTTTTTCTATTTTGATTTCCAAAGCACTTCACTTTTGTTTTTACATCGCTGTTTTCATCGCTCTCCTCACCTACCACATTCTGGATTTCATTTTCTTTTCTTTTTCATTCTTTTTCATTCTTTCAACAAAGAAGAAGTGTTAACATACAACGGGAATAGAAACTGTCAATGCTTCTATCGCCTCCCTTCCCTGTGGATTCGACCCGTTAAGCTAATGCTATAACGGAAGTATCGAGGGTACATTAGCACATTCGAGCTTTTCATTGATTTCATATAATACACACTTTTGAGTGCTAGTTCCCCCACGATCAAATTTTTTGGCGCCGTTGCCGGGAAGAGCAACGGTTTTTGATTCGATTAAAGAACTAAACGAATTTTCTTCTCTGTTGCAGGTTACAGGTTGAAGAAACAGGAATCCAAGCATTGTAGTAACATATAAGTGGCCTTGGGCCTCTGCTCTCGAAAGCAGAGACCAGGTGCCCTCTGATTTGCCGCGATTCCACGGCCTAAGCCGCGGATCCGATGCAAAGAGGAGTGAACTACTCACAGTTTTCTGCAGGGTTGCTTGCTCTGCAAAAATACAGCTAATGCAGTATTTAATTCTTGTATGCTTCACCATATTCCTGCTAATAATCAACAGTAAAATATTGGTTGCAAAGTTAAAAATTGATTAGACGTTTGCATTTCTAGGCACGTGTCTTTTCAATTCATTTACTTTACTGTTGAAGAGTGCTGGAGCAAGGTACGTGCACATTGCATTTTGACTAGGACTCACTTCTTGGTTGATTTATATCGCTTTGAGTGAACCTTGTTTGCTTATACTGTACACTTGCACCAAACTGATTTTAAGGGCATCACCCCATTCTTTACAGGTTCTTAATCTTGTAGAACATAAGCTAGCTTTGCATACCCCTGCTCTTGAAAGTAGGGCCCCAGATTCTACAGAAAAGCCGCGCAATCGCGACATTTGCCGCGAAAACGCGGCCATTGTGTGAACATTGTAAATCTTGTTGTGCTGGGATGTGTGAATTGTAATAGCTAGTATATTTGTGCTGCTATTTTTTCTGCTTTGATTGCCTACACACCATAATAAATAAAAGAACTAAAATACGGTATTTGGACGCTTTTAAAACGGTTTAGACATTTGCATTTAGGCACGTGTTATTCAATTCCAATATACTATATTTTGTTCTGTTGTTGTGATTTGGATGGAGATGTACATATGGCATTGCATATAGCATAGGACAAACACGTGGGTGATTTATCGCTTTGTGTTATATTCTTGTCTATATTGCACACTTGCACAAATTGAACTTAAGGGCAAAACCCATACAAGATAAGGTGGGGATTTCATTACCCTTCCTTAGCCCAAAAATCATCTCCCCACTCACACAACCCAAGCCCTAATAAAATTTGAATAGACGTTGGCCCCTAGGGACATTTCATCTAGGTCTAGGTCAACCCTACTTTTTGGCTTGGTTTTGATTTTTTTTTGTTTGTTGTTTGATTTTTCTTTTTGTTTGTAATTTTTTTCTTTTCGCTGGTGTGATCGGTGAACGTTGTTTGTGACTATATATGCAAGAGTGGTACCGGGATCCAGATTCTGCAAGACTTGTTAGAATTTCTACACTTGCACATACACCACCACTTGACACAATCCCAATAATGGAAAACAACGTTTCGCTTCAAGATAGATTCTACCCGATTCGCACTTCGCTTCCGTCATGCATTCTTCTCCCTGTTACCAATGGAAATCTTTTTGAGCTGAAACCACAATTCATCAATACACTTCCCCGATTTCATGGTTTAGAGTCTGAAGACGCGTACTTCTTCATTCGAGAATTTGAAGAAGTATGTGTAATGATGAGAATTTTCCAATTGACTGAGGATGCTGTTAGGTTAAGGTTCATACCTTTTGCACTGAAGGACTTAGCTAAGAAATGGCTTTACAATCTTCCCGCCAGTTCGATATCTTCATGGGATGATTTTGTAAAAGTCTTTCTTAAGAAATTTTATCCCATTCACAAGACAGCCCTCATGAGAAAGAACATCATGCAATTCAAGCAGGAATCAAACGAACCCTTCTGGAAATATTTTGAGCGTTTCAAAGACCTTCTAGCCCTATGTCCTCATCACGGCATAGAGAAATGGCGTCAGTGCCAATTATCTATGACGGACTTGATTACCAAACGAAAACACTCCTTGAATCCATGTGCCAAGGGGAATTTTTGAAGAAAGATGAGAATCAGGGGTGGGATCTCTTTGAAGCCCTAGCTGAGAAAACAATTCAGTGGGAGTCATGCCTGATAAACCCACTCCCACCACTTCCAGAACCGGTATGCATTCCATAGAATCCTCCATAGCAGCTGAGGCTAAGATCACACAATTAATGAAGAGGATAGAACTGCTTGAGTCAAGGGAACATTCTGCTGTCAATCAGGTCAACCCATCACCTGTGGTCAAACCGGGTTGCACCTTTTGTCATGACCTCAACCATGTATTCGAGGAGTGTCCTGTATATCAGTCTCAATCATATCAGGAGAATACGAATACTGCTTTTACCAGACCCAATCACAATTCATACTCCAATACATACAATCCGGGATGGCAAAACCATCCAAATTTTTCGTGGAGTCAGTCTGGTCCTGAGCAACATAGGCCACCATTTCCACATCCATATAATGCTCAGTCTCACCCACACAGTTTCAATCAGAATTCACCAAATTTTCATCCATATCAAAGTCCACCACAACCACAATCTTATTAGAGCCCACCACACTACCAAACACACTTCCAGTCTCCATACCACCAACATCTACCCCAGAATGATTCAGATGAGAGAATATCGGAGTTGAAGAAAATGATAGAAACCCTATCAAAGAACTATCAACAGGATATGAACAAAGTACAGGTCCAGATTGGGCAACTGACTAATTCTTTAAGTGGGAGACAACAAGGAATGTTTCCAAGCCAGCCAGTGCCCAATCCCAAAAATCACTTCCCTTTACATGAAGTGGAAGACACGGGCCCCAGTCATTGCAACGCTATTCATATTCTGAGATCTAGAAAGAAAGTAGATAATAAGGTTTCTAATCATTCATCCCATCCAGTACCAAAGTCAACACCTCCAGTCTCAGTACAACCAACTTCTGACAATCCATCTTCTAGTTCAGAGCCATCAACTTTAAAAGCCAAAGGAAAAGAAAAAGTAGATGAGCAACCTTATAAGCCTAGTGTACCATTTCCAAATAGGCTGACAAATCACAAGTTAAATGCTCATATGGAGAAGATAAGAGAAATGTTTAACAAGGTCCAAATCAATGTACCTCTTCTTGATGCCATACAACAAATGCCATCATATGCAAAATTTTTAAAGGAAATGTGCACCAAGAAGAGGAAAACACAAGTCCCTAAGAAAGTCTTCCTAGCTTCAAGCATCAGTGAGTTGTTCACTGGGTCAATTCCTGTGAAATACAAGGACCCAGGGAGCCCAACAATCTCTTGTGTCATAGGACAGACTACCATCAATAGGGCACTACTTGATTTGGGGGCCAGTATCAATCTCCTACCTTTTTCTGTGTATCAACAATTAGGGTTAGGTGATCTCCGCCCGACCCAAATGACGATACAACTGGTTGATCGCTCTGTCAAGAGACCTAAGGGGGAAATTCACGATGTTCTTGTCATAGTTGGGGAGTTCATTTACCCTGTTGATTTTATAGTTCTTGAGATACAACCTGTGTCTAATACCAATCATAGGGCTCAAACTCCTGTCATCTTGGGATGACCATTCCTGGTTACAGCAAATGCCATCATCAATTGTAGGAATGGGTCAATAAGGATAACTTTTGGTGACATGACGAGAAAAGTGAATGTCTTCAGCATGCAACCTCGTAGGATAAAAGAGCAAACATTCGAGGTTAACTTTGTCAGAAACAATTGTGAGGAGAAAAGTAAAGATGAGTCGCAAGTTTGTGATTCTCTTGAAGTGGAAAATCCTGTGATCCGAGTACCCTTTCAAAAGGGGAAAGTTGATTTGGATATTTTCACTTTCAATGAGCCAACCGTGAATGTATCCCATGAGGATACAATTCAAGAACCTCCGATTGATATAACTTTTGATGACCTCTTCGCTGATGAAATCATGTGTCTGGATGAGCCAACTCGGGGTCGGTTAACCAATTGTACATCTCTGAAGGAAAATGTTGACCTCAGTTTTGAGGAGTTGTATGGAGATGAGCTGGAATTTCTTAACATTGGGAATAAAGAAATTCAGAGTGAAAAAAGTGGTGATAAAGAATTTTGTGGTAAAATGAGGATGAATAACAATGAGCAATTGAAACTGAAAATGCCTAAGGCTCAGAAAATAATTGAACTCATTTCCCAACTGAGCCCGCGCAAACAGACACATTGGAACGATGGAAAACGGGCCAGAGGGAAACGACCAAAGAAAAGCCTAGGCGATGGACACACTTGTATATATTCCTTCTAAATAATTTTTTGTACTCTTTGTAAATAATAAAAAAAGAAAAGAAAAAGAAGAAAATGAGGGACTTTTGTGCTAATTCATTTAAAAGAGTTCTACAACTTTCAAAACCCTAGGTTTCTACATATCACTTCTCACTAGGGTCAAACACCTTTTCCTTCACTTCTTTCAAACTTCAAATCCCTAGGTTTGTAAAATTACTTTTTACCTAGGGATAAAAGTGGGACTCTCAATTTTTTTTCCCTCCTATAAATATCCTCTCTACCCTACCCGTCCTCCCTCAAAAGCAAAATCAATCTCAGATCTTAAAATTCCCTTCAAACGCCGCCCTCTGCAATTTTCCCTTCCACAGAGCCTTCCTTCCTGCCGCGCTTCTGCGACCCTGGTCGCCGATCCGCGGCATCCTTGACGATTCCAGAGCACCGCCAGAGTCTTCACCAATCGATTTTTTATGCTCGTGGCCGATCTGGTGCCACAAATTTCATCAGACCTTTCCTGTGCCCTCTGCAAGATCGGAATTTTTTCCCCCCACGAATTCCGGGGGCGGTTTGAATTTCGATCTATCCTTTCTATTGCTTTGATCTAAATTCGTAGCATGGCACCTAGTATTTTTTCTGAGAAAGATTTTGGGAAAATTTTGTGTGATTCTAATGGCTATGGACATATGTTCCTAGATCAAATTAGGGCATGGGATTGGTATGCTTTAGTGTACGATAATGCTGAAAATGATGCCTTTTACTGTCCTGAATTGGTATCACTGTTCTACACATCCATTGATCATGCATCCATAGATCTACACACATACCAATTCACCGTGCACATGCCTCTAAGCGACTTGTTTATCACGCTTCCTCTCCTTGAGGAAATCACCTGTGTCCCTAGTATCACACAGCACAGCGACCCTCTCCCACTTATCGATTACATGACAGTTATGGGGGTTCGCTGTACGGAACAAGACCGCGGGCTAAAGGCCAGCACCACTTTTAGGAACGTACACTGCGTTGGGCGCTGGATCCAACGTAACATCTTAGGGCTGGACCACACAACTTCATTCAACCGCCCGGTGTTGCAGATAATTCACGATTTGATGACTAGGCAACACACGGTCTGTTTAAACAAGACCATCTTCCACGCGATCATTGCCAACTCCTCCCGCACTCGAGGTGCCAAACACTCCCACCCTATTCTGATTACGCGTCTTTCTAGGACTTTCCTACCGGACGCTGTATTTGATTCCTTTGACCGAGTGTTTGTGACACCTGAGCGACCCACCAGCTCCTATAACAGCTGTTTGCACGCGGTTTGGACTCCTAGTGTCCAGCCCGAAGATGTACCGATGGAGTCCTCTTCGGAGGAAAGTTTAGAGGAGGAAGATGAGCCTCAGTTTTGGCGTCAGGATCCCCCAACAGATTCACGTGCCTTCATGTCCACCATCTGGAAGGGCATGAAGAAAATTTTTAGGGGGCAAGTAAGACTTAGGAAGAAGGTGGAGGAGCAATCCTCTAGGTTGGACCGCATTGAGGCGGGGTTGCGGCGATCTCAGTCGGCTGGACCCAGCACCACCGCTGGTCCAAAGCGACGGAGGGAGTGATTTCATACCTTTACCTATTACATGCATCTTTTTATCTTGTATACATTGGGGACAATGCATGAGATAGGTATGGGGGGTAGATTCTAACCTAGGATTTTCATTTTCTTTTTAGGCTTTTTATTTTTATTTTTTAGGATTTTCGTGTTCTTTTTAGGTTTTTTATTTTTTTAGATTTTACTTTTCTTTGTAGATTTTTTATTTTCTTTTAGATTTTACTTTTTCTTTTAGAAAAATAAAAATAAAATATATATATATAAAAAGGAAATTCCTGATCCATGTTTAAAGAATCAAAACTTGACTTTAGGAATTAAGGAAGCTCTTAACTATGATTTCTAATTATAAGTCGAAAAGAGGAGTTTTGTTGGATTTTTAGGTTAAGTAATAAAGGATAAGAAAGATTACTAGATTTTAATTCTTTCTTTAGGATATATACATTAAACATATTGAGGGATTAATCAAAGACTTTGTGACTTTATTTACATATATATATAATAAAAAAATAAAAAAATAAAAAAAAGAGAAAAAGAAAAAGAAAAAAAATATAAATAACTAAATAAATACTTAGCCACTAATTAAGCTGGTTAGCCGTGCCTCAAGAAGCATGGCAAGTCACGCCTAAAGGTGGTTAAGTCCTTAGTATTCATGGCCTAGTTTACTCGAGTCATCGAACCTTAGGGATGTATCTTCATCTGGTGCCCTAAGACCGACTGGTTTGGGAGTCATCGGTAAGAGACTCGCTACAAGGGTAAATTAGAAAGCCTAAGGAATGCTAAGGAAATGTAAATAAATAAATATTGTATATATAATAAAAAAAAGAAAAAAAATGTTATATATTAGTAAATAAATGAACTTAGTCTGAGAAAAATCCTTCATATTTATAGATGTATATATACTAGGATTGATGCAAAATCCGGTTTTTGATCTCTTCCTTAAAACTTAACCTAAGTTGAAAACAAAACTCTAAATAGACGCTTATAAGAGGAATGACAAGTTTAGGGTAACCTGAAACCTATAAATCAAGTAAGACTCTTGAAAACATGGATCAAAATTTTCACTAACACTTTTATTTTTCTTTATGGATTTTGTGGGTGCAATCCGCTGAAAACCCTCAGGAGACAACACTCCTCCTCTAGGGTAACCTAGAGGTTTAGCGGCTTGTTGCACGTGCTCAGTGCAATCGTGTCACCTACGAAAGTGTTGTAATAATCTAGTTAGGATTTTCTTTTTCTTTCTTTTTGCTCGGGGACGAGCAAAAGCTAGGTATGGGGGTGTGATTGTAGTTCATTTTTGCATCATCTTCCACCTCTATACCATGCATAATATTAATAAAAATCTGTTTTTTACCCTTTTTCTCTCTATTTTTCAGGTCCAATATTAATGGAGAAGAAGCCCAAAATCCATTTTAATTAGCAAGAATTAAAGAGGATTAATCAAAGCCCAAAATAGAAGCCCAAAAGTTGAGCCCAGGATCTGGAGACATCCACACACCAGTCATCATTCTAGAAGATCCACGTGGCCAACAAACCCCAACAGAACCGCAACAGAAATTGTTGGCGCAACGGCTAAGATTCTACCGCGGAAACGCGGCTCTAGCCGCGATTCCGCGGCAGTTATCTGGCCGTTGAGCCCGAGATTTGATCCAACTGTCTGGATTCTGGAGCCTTCTTCTCTGAGGCCTATAAATAGACCATCAGGGCCAGTGCGAGAGGGGAGGAGAGACTAGAGGAAAGAGCTTATAATTTTTAGATTTTTCTGTAGGTTTTTAGTGCTCTTAGTCTTCTTCTTCCTCCTAGAAATTCTGCAAGAGAGAGATAGAGAGAGTGAAAGCTTGTAATCCAAGGTGTGACAACTTGAAGCAAGAATTAATCCAATCTCCCTTCTCATCTCTTGCATTTTCTAGTGCTTTACATTTCTTACTTTATTTCATTCAAGCTTTACTTTCATAGCATAATGTCTTGTTGTTTTCTTTCCATTGTAATGTCTAGCTAATTTTTCTAACATGACTAGCTAACCACTAACTTTGCTAACTTCTAACTCTTGGGTGATTGCTAATTCTTAATCTTGCAAATGTTGAGTCTCGTTCATCCCCGATGGGTTACTTTCTTTCTTGGCAAATTCTTGTTGTAATTCCATATGATTCATGTGTGCCTCATTTAGAGCCTTGTCTTTAGAACAAGTGCCTTGATGGAACATGGAGATGGAGCACCAACCATATGCTATTTGTTGTACAACTTTCTTACTTCAATGCTAACTTGATGTATGGCCTTGAATGACTAATGAATTTTTTATCTTCTTCCTTAGCATCCCTTGAGTGACACTCCTCGATTCCACCATTGAAATTCTATCTTGAGAGCCGATGAAATCAATGAGGCTACAAGACAAGTCCAAGAAGATCACCCATCTATCAAGTGGGAAAGTACATTGACCAACAAGCAAGACAAACACTTGCCGATGAATCAACATGAGGCATGCATCACCATAATGGAGATTAGTAAGTTAGCAAATTAGAAAGGTTAGCTAGTCATGGTTTTTCCCATCTAAAAGTCTTTTACAAGTTTTCCTTCTTTTAGTATTCTTTCTAAAGCAATTCTTGTTTTCAAATTCTTTTCACTTCCTTTCATCGTTTCTATTTTCATGTACAAATCCACCGCAAATCCTTTCACCTATTTTTCCATGTCTTTTTCATTCTTTTGAAACAAAGAAGAACTTTCGTTTTCTTTCTTCAACATTGAACCGTAAAGCTTCCATCGTGAGCTCTCCTCGAGGATCGACCCGTATAGCTTATGCTACTACGGTGATTTGGAAGGAGTACATCAAGCATAATGAATACATTTTGGAGTAATTAAGCACCTAAGGTTGACTCTAAACTTCCTCTCTTTTGTTGAATATCTGTGTAATTCTACTCCACTATTCCTTCTTTATCAAATTTTTGGCGCAATTGCCGGGAAGGGAATGGTTTCGTTTTCACGTTTTTGTTAACATTGTCTTCTCTATTTTGGTGTGCAGGACATTCTTTACAGGTTCTTAATCTTGCAGAACATAAGCTAGCTTTGCATCCCCCTGCTCTTGAAAGCAGGGCCCCAGATTCTACAGACAAGCCGCGCAATCGCGACATTTGCCGCGAAAACGCGGCCATTGTGTGAACATTGTAAATCTTGTTGTGCTGGGATGTGTGAATTGTAATAGCTAGTATATTTGTGCTGCTATTTTTTCTGCTTTGATTGCCTACACACCATAATAAATAAAAGAACTAAAATACGGTATTTGGACGCTTTTAAAACGGTTTAGACATTTGCATTTAGGCACGTGTCAATTCAATTCCAATATACTGTATTTTGTTCTGTTGTTGTGATTTGGATGGAGATGTACATATGGCATTGCATATAGCATAGGACAAACACGTGGGTGATTTATCGCTTTGTGTTATATTCTTGTCTATATTGCACACTTGCACAAATTGAACTTAAGAGCAAAACCCATACAAGATAAGGTGGGGATTTCATTACCCTTCCTTAGCCTAAAAATCATCTCCCCACTCACACAACCCAAGCCCTAATAAATTTGAATAGACGTTGGCCCCTAGGGACATTTCATCTAGGTCTAGGTCAACCCTACTTTTTGGCTTGGTTTTGATTTTTCTTTTCTTTTTGTTTGTTGTTTGATTTTTCTTTTTGTTTGTATTTTTTTTTTTTGTGAAATGGCATTCAACAAAAATAATTCTTTCAATCCGAACATGAATCCATATTTCACACCAACCCCATTTGATTCGGATAATTCCAACCCAGCGTTTTACAATATGCACCAACCAAATACACCGGGTTGGCCTTATCCGAATCAATACAACCCATACCCACATTCTTATGACTATAATTTCCAAAATAATTTCAACTCTTCACAGAGTCAATGGGGATTCACGTACCCCGAGTCAAATTTTCAACCTCCTTGTCCACCATATTCACCTTGTCCACAATATTCATTTCCCGAGTTCACTTCCTACACTCCTTTTTCTGGACCTCCCATTAAAGAAAAATCTGAGTTCCAAAAGAGGATAGAAGCCAATATACAAGAGAATGAGCAACAACTTCAAGAAATATTGGCTTCTCTAAAACATATTCAAGAGTCTTGCTCAGTTCTACCTCCTTATAATGAACAACCATTTGCCTTGGAAACGAGTAAAGAACTCTTGTGTGAGTCCAAGCTTCAATCTCCACACATTTTTGACTCACATTCTTCACAAAATTTCCAAAGCCAAGATTCTTATACTCCCATTCTAGAGCAACCATTTAGAGATACATCAAGTCTAGATAAGAGTATGGATATCTTGCAGGAGTCTTTATTACAATATCAAAAATCACATATCGAGTCTTTCAATAGGTTAGAAGAACAATTGAGTCAATTGGTTAACATTTATAAGAATGAGGAAACTCTATCTTATCAACCTTTGACCAATTCAACTATGCCAAACTCTATTGATATGACCCAAGACTCTTGTCATTTTGGAAATCAAGATTCAATTTCAGCACACCCACCTGAACTTGTCCAAACTTTAAATCCCATTGACATTTTGGCAAGTTATCCATTACCTGAAATTGAACTTGAGCATGAATATGATCATGAACCTCAAATTAGTGATTCAATTCTACTTCCTGATTCAATTATGACTCCGGTGTCTTCACCTGATTTCACTCGTTTTCCTGAGTCAGTATTGGATCCAGTGCCAGTTCATTGTGAAATTGAATCACCAATCATTCATGATGATCATATTGAACTTGACCAATTTCATACTTTTGAAAGTCTCATTGATAAATTGGTAAGTTCTCATTTTTGTGGAATTGAACTAAATGAGGAATGTGACTTTGATCCTCAAATTTGTGATCCAGTTCAAATTCCTGGATCATTATTGACTCCTGTTATGTTACCCAATTTGAGCAACATTTTAGAGTCAGTTTTGATTCCCACATCTGTCATTCCTGAACTTGAATCACCACTCATAGAAGGTCACATTCCATCATGGGGAAATGATTGTGGACTTGAGCTTCATTTTCTTGATTTGGACCCACTTCCTGAACCGATCTCGACTCCCGAACCTTTACTTGACTTGAGTTATTTTTCTGAGTCGATATTAGTTCCTGTACTTCCTGAGTCTAAATCAATCATTCCATTCTGGGACAAGGGTTTTGAAAGATTTGACTCTGAAATTATTTTGAAAATTTGGAAACTAGATGGGGTAAATCTTTTAATAAAAATCACACATGCATACATCTTTCTAGTGGGTTGTATCATGGAGGTTTCTGGTGGGTTCCTCCGGACTCCACGCAAGAATGATTGGGTCGCCTTTCGTGGACCAATCAGGCCGCCATCGGAACCACCACCTTGAGGTAATTTTTTTCCTTCCCTCTCTATTTGTTTCATGCATACATATATCACGATGCATTGAGGACAATGCAAGAGATAAGTGTGGGGGAGGGTTTACTAACATAGAGTTTTTAGATTTTCTTTCTTTTAAACTTCTTTTAGGATACTTTTAGAAATCTTCTCTTTTGTATAGAAATTTTTCTCTTTCTTTAAAAAACTTTTTGAAATAAGAGACAAAGTTTTGATCTATTTTTAAGAAAATTAAGATGATCTTAGAAATTAAGGAAGCCTTAATTATGACATCTTAAACCTAGTCGAAATAATGGATCTTATTTAAAATTATAAGCTAAGTAAGATAAATTGGGGAGATATTTTTATCTTGAATTTTTTGCCTTAGATAGTATGCACTTCACACTTACACATTTTTGGGATGGAAACAAAGACCTAAAATGCCATAAAAAAATTAAATAAATAAAACATCACTTATTAAGCTTGATAATTATGCCTCGAGAAGCATGATTATTCACGCCTAACAGTGGTAAAAGAAGCAAATAATCCCCCTTAGTTTTGTGGCCTTGTTTACTCGAGTCCTTTAACCCGAGGGATGTTTTCTCATCTGGTGCCCTAGGACCGTCTGGTTTGGGAGTCATCGGTTATAGGCTCGCTATATGGGTGAACTAGAAAGCCTAAGAAAACTAAGGGAAGAAGGGAAAAAAAAAAGAAAAAGAAAGAATATATATAAATGGCTAGATGGTTAGAGTTGAAATCCCAGAAAACTTCACTATCACAATGTGCATATTATCTAGGTTTTATGAAAGATAAAATATTCAATCCAATTTTGAATTCTTACCTTAATTGAAGACAAGATCTTGAATGGAGACTAAGTTTAAGGAAGATTTATTTGTGATGGACTTATGACCTTAGATCACTTATATTTTTGCAAAAATAGTTTAAAAACATGTCTCTCTTTCAAAATGCGTTTTCAAAATACTAACATTTGTCTTCTTTCTTTATGGATTTTGTGGGTGCAATCCGCTGAAAACCCTCAGGAGACAACACTCCTCCTCTAGGGTAACCTAGAGGTTTAACGGCTTGTTGCACACGCTCAGTGCAATCGCGTCACCTGCGAAAGTGGTGTAATAACCTTTATAGTATAGTTTTTCTTTTCTTGTTTTGCTCGGGACGAGCAAAAGAATAAGTGTGGGGGTGTGATTAGTCTACAATTCTGCATTATTATGTCGCATTCTCTCACCGATTTATGAATAAATTATCGATCTAAACCGTGTTTTGGTCTTTATTGCAGGTAGATCCAAAGTCCAAGGGCAAAGATGGAATAAGAGCTTAATTAAAACCAATTAATGGTAATTAAATCCGCATTACTTGGAGGCCAAGCCAAGTGTAACACCCAGTTCCTAGAATACGTACGTAGATACATATTCTGATTTTTCTATCATATTTTTTTGATTTATCTTGTATTTGTTTCTGTTTTATGATTATTGGTGTGATTGCTTTATATTGGATTTGGATTCGTGGACTCGGAGTTAGCCCTAGTCTGAACCGGGGACCCGAACCTAGTGCATTGCTCGAATTGGCATTTCTGATAATCTGATTTGACCAATTTTAGTTTTAAACATCGTTTTCTAATATTTTAGATTTTTCATGATTTTCTGAAATTTTTCAGAATTATTTACAAAATCTCCAAAACCGGTGTCGGTAGGCATCGCTGATCGATTCCCGGATTTTTAATTTTCAAATGGGTTTGAATTTTCAGAAACGGCTTTCACAGTACTTCTTAAAATTTCATTTCCTATCTAAATACATTTTTTGAGATTTTTCTAAATTTATCAAAATTTGACCGATTCTGGTGTCAGCCAGTATTGCCGAAAGATTTCAAGATTTTTAATTTGAAAACTACAACGAATTTCTCAATTCCGATTTCGCCATATATCTTAGAATAATATTTGCTATTTTTGAGAATTTTTCGGTATGTTTCTGAAACAGTCAAATTTTTGCCTTATTTAAATAATAATATTTTTACCGGCGATTTCTTTTCTGGCTTTTCCCTCCTCTACTCTCCTACTTTATGCTACCAGAAATTTTAACAAATAAAATAGATAATAATAGAAATTTTTAAACATTTTATTTTCTTTCTCTTATATTTTTTCCAATTTTCTTTCTTTTATTTCTTTTCATTTATTCACCTTGATAACTCCCCCCTTAATCAACGGCCTAATTTTCGCTAAGCCGCCATGCCACCCGACAGCCATAGGGCTGCCGCCGACGCCCTACACCATCCCCTAAACTATCAAATCTTTTCCCTCATCATCTATTAAACCACAACATCATTCACCTTCAACAAAAATCCAAAGGAAAAAGCAAGAAAACCAACTTCATCTTCTCCAACTAAATAACCCACTCACGCTACCTCACGGCCGCCGCCTCCACCTTCACCACCACCGCCTCCGGCCACTTCTAAACCACCCAATCAACTTTCCAACAACTCCTCTTCACAACACCATCTCATTCCACCACCAACAACCACCCACCACCTCCAATTTCACCAAAACCCACCTCCATTACCACAACTCCATCTCCAAAATTCTCCATCACCACCACCAAATTCCCCACTCCAACCAACCCAACATCATCTCCTCCTCCTTCTCTAACTCCCCATCACCTCAAAACATCACCACCACCACTACAACCACCACCACCACCATCTTCCACCACCACCAAACAACAACTACAACAACCCCACACCTCCACCTCCCTCCCCTTGGGGGAGGCGCGAGCGCAGTCTGCACCCCCAGTGGCGGCGCCGCCGCCCCCAGGCCGCCGCGGCGGTGGCCACCGGCCAAGCCTCACCCTCCTCCTCCTTCTTCTCTTTCTTTCTTTCTTCTTTTCTATCTTTATTTCTTTCATTCAAAACTCCAATCATTCCCTAAATAAAACACTTTTCTCTCCTTTCCAAAAATATCCCTCACTTCATTCCTTTATTTACTCCCCTATATTTACAACTCTACCCCCTTGCATTTTAATTTCTATTTTCCTTTTACAAACACCATATTTTCTCTCCTTTTTTTCTCTCTCTTCTTCCTACAACTTTCTCTCTCTCTCTCTCTCCTTCTCTCATTCCCTCTCTAATATTTATATAAATATTTTTAATTATATATTTTAAAATACAATTACGGGCTAGTGGATTCTCGTGCGGGTCGCCGATTTCTTGGACTTTTAACCGGTATTTCACCCCGGTTTCAGATCCTGGAGT
Source organism: Agave tequilana (assembly GCA_038442645.1). Taxonomy (NCBI): domain Eukaryota; kingdom Viridiplantae; phylum Streptophyta; class Magnoliopsida; order Asparagales; family Asparagaceae; genus Agave; species Agave tequilana. The sequence continues at coordinate 62,217 of JAVJIF010000921.1, forward strand.
CTGGACCATAGCCTTGCTGTACCTGATCAGAGTGCGCAGCGGGAGCGTGGATTAGCAGTTATCTATCTGGACCCTCCTTCTTTCAGCCTCCCCTTGATCGGCTCGCGAGATTCTCATCTTGCTACTCGTGAGTACTTTCCCGTATTTCATATTGTGCATCCTTCTTTTGTGCTTCTTATTGATCATATACTCTTCAGATATTATATCATGCCTTGTGATAACTGTGTACTGGTGTTATTATTGCTGGATTGTATATTACCACTGTGCTTCCGTATTCTGATTCCTGCCTGTATTGATGCTTAGCGTATATACGTTAGGGTATTTTCGACCTACGTATATACGTCGCAGTAACGTCTCCGTACCTCCGGATCGGGGCGTTACACCAAGGATTATCTAGAAGATTCATTGAACCTAGACTCCTGCGCATGTCAGACGAATATGCGGACGAAACTACCAGAAACCGAATATACCTGGAAGCTCCACGAAGCCCGAGGAATAATCTGACAAAAACTAGGGAGCTAAGTCCCTAGTATTGCCGCGGATCCCCGGCAATCCTTGCGGATCAGCGGCAATAGTAAGGAGCCACGCGTTGATTTTCGACGCGTGGCCCCGTCTCGTCTTCTGGAAGAATCTTTGGCCTATAAATAGACCTACAGAGGCCCAAACCGAAAGCAGTCTTCGTTTTTAGGAGTAGGTCCAGATTTTAGTGTAGTATAGGTGAGTGTTCTTCATTTCTTATATTTTTCATTTCTTTTTCTTAGATCATTTTAGTAGGGCTGAGTGATTTCTAGAGAGCGAAAGCAAGGGATTGATGTAATAGAAAGTGACACTCTATGTAAAGATGCCTCCTTTCTCTTCCAATGTAATCTCCTTCACCTTCTACATGATTTCTTGCTAGTTTTTCTTCTCATGGCAATCTAACTACTAACCACTAACCATCTAACCACTTACTTGATAATCCACATAAATCGGGTTGCCTCTACAAGGCCTTGTTCTTGCAAGAGCCATTGATGGCCAAAGATGATGGGTTCTAACATCTAACTTGCTAACTTGCTAACTTCCTAACCAAGCTAACTCTCTTTTATTTCATGCTCTTTTATTTCATGCTAGTAGTATAATGAGTGATGTTTGTATTAGCTTGTTCTTGATGCAATGTTTTGAATGTGATGAACCATCCATGAGTCATGCTTTGTACCGTCTCTTGAAGCCAAGGATTGTGATGGCCAAGGATCAAAATGTGAGGCAACATCTCGAAGAGGTTAGCATGGTTAGTGGAGCATTTAGTAGTTAGTAGCCATGAGTTTTCTTTTAGCTTGATTTAGAAATCGTTTTCCAAACTCTTTTCTCATTTTTCTATCGGTGTTTTTACCATCCTTCTTAGTTCAACCTTGTTCCATCTCTTTTTCTATTTTGATTTCCAAAGCACTTCACTTTTGTTTTTACATCGCCGTTTTCATCGCTCTCCTCACCTACCACATTCTGGATTTCATTTTCTTTTCTTTTTCATTCTTTTTCATTCTTTCAACAAAGAAGAAGTGTTAACATATAACGGGAATAGAAACTATCAATGCTTATATCGCCTCCCTTCCATGTGGATTCGACCCGTTAAGCCAATGCTATAACGGAAGTATCGAGGGTACATTAGCACATTCGAGCTTTTCATTGATTTCATATAATACACACTTTTGAGTGCTAGTTCCCCCACGATCAGAGTAGTGAGATAGTGAGCCCAGATTTTCTTCTTTATGAAAATCAACCAAACAATTTTCAAGCTTTTTAAATCACCTTCTCTAAAGTTGCAATTTCTCTTTTAATCATCTCCTTCTTTCCATTCTCTTTTCAATTAAAAAACGAACACAATTCTTTGTTACTAAACGAAACACTAAAAAGCTTTCATCGCATTTCTCCTCGTGAACACGACCCGTTAGCCACAAGCTACACGGTAAATCTCTTAACTCTTTGATTTTTACAATCAATTTTTTGGCGCCGTTGCTAGGGAGGGAACGGTGTATTTATTTTTTAACAAGTTTGGTGTGCTGTTTCAGGGACTTCAAGATTCAGATCTAGCATTCAAGCTTTACAAAAGAAGACTTACAAATTCTGTGCCCCTACTCTCGAAAGTAGGAAACAGAATTTCAAGAAACTGCGTTGCAAAAGTTAAAAATTTCATTGGACTACTAAAACTCTTTTGCAGGACATATTGCTGGCAAAAAAATTAAGTTTTTGTACGTTATATTCTTGCTATATCTACTATCCACCATCCCTGTTTTAATTCAACAGTAATTTGAGAGATTGTTAATTGCTTAAAAAAACGTTTAAACTTGCATTCTAGGCATTTGTCTAATTACGTTTATTTTACAATTACTGTTAAAAATAGCTGGAGACAAGGTATGTATGCATAGCATATAGTTTAGGAAACATTCTTGGGTGATATTTGCTTTTGAATGCTACTTTTCGATATCTTGAACACTTTGCACAAATCAATTCTAAGGGCAAAACCCAAGTAAAGATAAGGTGCGGAAGTCATTACCCTTCCTTAGCCCACAAACCATCTCCAAGCACGCACAACCTTAGCCTAAGTAAAATCTGATAGATGTTGGCCTTAGGGACATCTCGAACTCACTAGGAGATTATCCTAAGGGGGAAGGTGTTGGAATTTGACTCCTGTCAAATCGGTGTCTAGGAAGGGGATAAGGGCCGAAAGCCCGAAGGTTGGTGGTTACATAATTAAGGAACGTCGTTGACGGATAACCTCCCACCAATCTTGCCCTGACCTGGCTGATTAGCTTGTGGTCAAAGTCTACATTATACCTCCTGTGGACAATCAACCAGTTAGGAGTTATCTAGGTCAAGGTTACCTTAGACTAGGCTTGATTGTTTTCTCTTCTTGGCTATTGGTGAACTTGTTTGTGATTGTATTTGTATATTGATTGAGTTTAAACCTACACACAAATACAGAATTTCAGAACTAAGAATGAAAAGTGCAAGTTACTCAATTCTACCGCAATAGCAAGTGGCTATGCGGGCGTGATCCACAAGGAGGGACTAGCGATAGAAGGTTTTTTTAAGTTTTCTTTTAAGAGACAAAGTATGGTTAAAGTTCTTCTTTAGTTCTTTAAAAGAAAAAGAGAAAATTAGGTTAAGGTGAAGTTAGAAAGAAAGTGGTAGATTTAGAAGGTGGGAAAATGAAAAATGATTATTTACAAAGAAATTGAAAAGGGTGATAAGAATGGTTGGAGATTGTGATATTGAAACTAAACAATAAAAGAAAAGAAAGACAACCTAAAAATTACTTACCTCTTCAGTGCTCATATACCTTGGATCCGTTGCGACGACTTACCTTGTCTTTGAAGGCAATCAAGCATGGCATATAGGATCTTCCCCATTCTCGATCTACACTACGAATAAAAGGGCAAACTATACTAGCAAGAGAAGGGTTGTTCATCACCATAGGCCATCAAGGGCACTTACAATGGCTAAGCAGTCTCGAGTCTATCGGATTCTCTTGGATTGCAACACATCAGAGGAGCGTAAAAGAAAACAAGAGTAAAGAAAGAAAAAGAAACTTTGATTCAATTCAAATAACAATAAAAGAAAAGACTTACTTACACCGGTGTCACCCTCAGTACAAGCTTGATCTCCTTCCTCCATGAAACTTGTCTCTCCTCTCAGTTATATAAAGAAAAGTAAAAATTACATAAAAAGAAAACTAAAAACCTAAGTAACAAACTACAAATTATCCTAAGTTCTATTCTCTGCTTGGTCGTCCCCCCTTGCCTTTGAGATTGCAGGTATATATAGAAGAAATGCAGATGTTAGAGGAGTATGAAGATAGGAAAATCTGGCTATTTCTGAATTTGAATCCTCCCTTATCTCCAAACTTGATTTGATGTGGATATTCAGTTCTGATCTACAGTTTGTTGGTGTGTTGATTGCTGAATATCACTTATCAAATGACAGAATTAGAAATAGTGATCAACATAACAGTTGTAGCTCTGTAAGTCCTCCTTTTAGATCATCTTGAATCATTAGTTTGAGATTCTATAGCGAAAGTTATGATTCAAATGCTGAAATGTATCCAGTCAGAATCTGAGTCAAACTTGCTTCATCTCATCCGTTGATTTTGTCTCTATCAATTTATCTCTCTGTATTTGATATTATCCTCGATTGATCTTTACCTAACCAAAATGGATTTATAGAAATCTGAATTTTATTGGTTTCCATTTGGTGTTATCTTTCTCATTTGCTCTGATCTTCAGCTGAACATTTGCCCCAATCCTTGATTTGTTCTAACTAGATCTGGGATCATCCTCAGCTAACCAAATAGATCCAGTTAAATTTGATTTTAACTGGTATTTATTTAGTTTAATCCTCTTTCTCTTCATTATTATCTTCTACAAAATAGACATTTAAGACAAAGAGATTAGCAGATTTATTACACGATAAATGTAGGAGTGTAATGAAAAGAATGCAAAATATGTGTACGATCACACCCCCACACCTACTTTTGCTTGTCCTCGAGCAAAACAACAAAACTAAACCAAAGATTTAGACCACTTTCGCAGGTCACGCGATTGCACTGAGCTTGTGCAACGAGCCGTTAAACCTCTAGGTTACCCCTAGAGGACGAATTTTGTCTCGTGAGGGTTTTCAGTGGATTGTACCCACAAAATCTATAAAAAAAGAGAAAAATGTTAGTATTTTGAAAACACATTTTGGAAGAAAAAATATTTGAAATATTATTGTAAGTTTTAAGTAATCTATAAGTTATAGGAAAACCGAATTTTTCATTCCTAAGCTTAGTCTCTATTCAAAAATTTGTTATCAATCAAAGTAAGGAGTTAAATTGTACTTCTCATCTAGTCTATTACTTTACCCTAAGTCATATGCACCTTGTGACCGTGAAAATTTTGACTAAGGGTTCATTAACTCTAACTCTTATGCCTTATTTATTTATATATTTTTTGGTGGTATTATTCCTTAGTTCTATTAGGCTTTCTAATCTGCCCATGTAACGAGCCTTTAATCGATGACTCCCAAACCAAACGATCTTAGGGCACCAGGTGAGAAAACACCCCAAGGACTTAAAACTCGAGCAAACAAGGCCACAAAACTAAGGATTTTATTATATGAATCACTTTTAGGCGTGAATACTTATGCTTTTTTAGGCACAAATACCCAGCTTAATCAGAGGAATTTTTTTATATTTTTTTCTCAAACTTATCAAATCATCTTTTGCATAAATACCAAGGCTTACTTAGGCCAAAGCACCTAGCTAATCAAAATTAGATTTGTTCATCTTTCATAGATATATTTTTTTTCTTTTTTTCTTTTTTTTTATATAAGGCATAAGAATCTTTGTTTTTGAACCCTAAGTGTGCAAGTATATGTAGTGTGCATATTTCATTAAGATAAAGATCAAAACTAAATTACTTTGACAAATTATCTTCCTAACCCTAAAAATCAAACAAATAATCTTATTTTGACCAAGTTTAAGAAATAATAATTTTGATTTTCCTATTCCTTAAAATTGACTTAATTTCTTACAAAAAATATGTCAAAATATTGTTTCTATTTTCAAAAAGTTTTTAAAAGTAAAGAAAATGTTAATTTTTTTTAATAAAAAGAAAAACCTAAGTTATGTTAGAACCCTCCCCCACACCTATCTCATGCATTGTCCTTAATGTATGAATTAATGCATAGATGCATGAAAAAGAAGACAGGGAAGGAAAATACTACCTTAAGGTGGTGGTTCCGGTGGTAGTCTGATTGGTCCACGAAATGCGGCCCAATCGGCTTTTTGTGGAGTTCGAAGGAACCCACCAAAAATCTTTTTTATATAACCCACTAAAATAATGTATATATGAACGTTTTTTATTAAAAATTTAACTCCATCTAATTTCCAAATTCCATAATTAATTTTGGAGTCAATTTTGTCAACCGCCTTGTCCCAAAATGGAGTGCGAAAAGATAGAATGATTGACTTGGAATTAGGAAGTACTGGAACTAATTCCGACTCAGGAAAGTGACTTAAGTCAAGTAAAGGTTCAGGAGTCGAGATTGGCTCAGGAAGTGGGTCCAAATCAAAAAGTTAAAACTCAAGTCCACTTTCAGTTTCCCACAATGGAATGTGACTTAATATTGGTGATTCAAGTTCAAGAATGACAGGTGTGGGAATCAAAACTGACTCTAAAATATTACTCAAGTCAGGTAGCAAAATAGGAGTCAATATTGATTCGAAAATTTGAACTGGATCACAAATTTGAGAATCTAGGTCACATTTCTCATTGAGTTCAATTTCATAAAAATGAGAACTTGCCAATTTGTCAATAAGACTTTCAAAAGTGTGAAATTGGTTAGTTCAATATGATGATCATCAAAGATGGGTGATTCAATTTCATGATGAATTGGCACAGGATCCAATGTTGACCGGGAAAAAGATTGAAATCAGGTGAAGACATCGGAGTCATTATTGAATCAGGAAGTAGAATTGAATCACTAAGTTGAGGTTCAGGATCATATTCATTCTCAAGTTCTATTTCAGAAAAGAAATAACTTGCCAAACTGTCAATATCATTTTCAAAATTTGGAGTTTGGGCAAGTTCAAATGATTGTGCTGAAATGGAACCTTGTTTTCCAAAACAACATGACTCTGTAGCTCTAACAGAATAGTTAACGACATCAGAACTGGCCAAACGGTGAGAACGTAGAGTTTGGACCATCATATCTATGTCATGATTACGAGCATTTTGAGCCTGAGTCATGGCTTCAAGCATCTTTTCATAGTTGATTGGTTTATCATTTTGTTGAAAAGATGAAGTGTTGTCTTGGAGTTGGTGATGAAATTGTGAGTCCATCAGATTTTGTGATTTTTATTTGGACTCACGCATACTCATTTTCAAAATTGATGGTTTTCTATTTTGGACTGGTGGAACTGAGTATGAATCTTTGGAATATTGTGGACAAGGTGGATAAGGAGGGCAAGTTGGTTGAAAATTGGACTCGAAGGAGGTGAATCCCCACTGACTCTGCGAAGAGTTAAAATTATTCTAGAAATTATGGTTATAAGATTGGGGGCATGAGTTATATTGATTCGGATAAGACCAATCCGGCACACTAGGTTGGTTAAAGTTATGATATGCCAGGTTGGTAATATCCGAAAAAGAGGTTGGTGTGTAATATGGATTACCATTAAAATTGAAAAAATTGTTGTTATAAGCTATATCACACAATAAAACACAAACAAAGAAAAAATAAAAAACAAATAAGCAAACAAAAAAGAAAAAATTCTAACCTAAGTTAGGGTAGACCCTTGACCTAGACGACTCCTAACTGGTTAGACTGTCCATAGGAGGTATAATGCAGACTTTGACCACAAGCTAATCACCAGGTCAGGGAAAGATTGGTGGGAGGTTATCCGTCAAAGACGTTCCTTAATTAAGTAACCACCAACCTTCGGGCTTTCGGCCCTTAATCCCCTTCCTAGACACTGATTTGGCAGGAGTCAAATTCCAACACCTTTCTCCCTTAGGATAATTTCCTAATTGAGTCCGAGATGTCCCTAGGGCCAACGTCTACTCATTTTTAGTTAGGTTTGGGTTAGTGAGTGAGGAGATTGTTTGTGGGCTAAGGGAAGGTAATGACTTCCCCACCTTATCTTGTTTATAGGACAAGTCCTTAGATCAATTTAGTGCAGTGTACAAGAAAAGCAACACTTAAGCAATGTAAACAATGTAAAAGTGTTCTTATACTAGATGCTATGCACACGTTCCTTTGCTCTAACACTCTTCAACAGTAAATAGAAAATGTAATGAAATAGACACGTGCCTAAATGCAAAGTCTAAATCATTTTAGCATTTATAATTATCATTTTACTGTTGAGGTTAGAAAGTAAATATAATGAATCAAACAAGGAAATGAATGCTACAGATATTTAAATTGCGCAATTCAGCCAACCTGCAGAAAATACAGGTTAGTAGTTCACTCAGTTTGTCACAGGACTGTAGCAAATCTGAGGGCTTCTTGGCTATGCTTTCTCGAGCAGAGTCCAAGGCCACATGTGTCCACTGCAGCAAGAATTCCTTGTTGTTAAATCTGTACAAAAAACAAAGAAGAAAGTTAACCAAAAATGTAAACTTTAAAGAGAATTACTTACCATCCCTCCCCGGCAACGGCGCCAAAATTTGATTGAATTTAAACCTGCAACAAATACAGAATTTCAGAATTAAGAATGAAAAGTGCAAGTTACTCAATTCTTCCGCAATAGTATGTGGCTATGCGGGTCGTGATCCACAAGGAGGGACTAGCGATAGAAGGTTTTTTAATAAGTTTTCTTTTAAGATACAAAGTATGGTTAAAGTTCTTCTTTAATTCTTTAAATGGAAAAGAGAAAAATTAGGTTAAGGTGAAGTTAGAAAGAAAATGGTAGATTTAGAAGGTGGGAAAATGGAAAATGATTATTTACAAAGAAAATAAAAAGTGTGATAAGAATGGTTGGAGATTGTGATATTGAAACTAAACAATAAAAGAAAAGAAAGATAACCTAAAAATTACTTACCTCTTCAGTGCTCATATACCTTGGAGCCGTTGTGACGACTTACCTTGTCTTTGAAGGCAATCAAGCATGGCGTATAGGATTTTCCCCATTCTCGATCTACACTACGAATAAAAGGGCAAACTATATTAGTAAGAGAAGGGTTGTTCATCACCATAGGCCATCAAGGGCACTTACAACGGCTAAGTAGTCTCGAGGCTATCGGATTCTCTTGGATTGCAACACATTAGAGGAGAGTAAAAGAAAACAAGATTAAAGAAAGAAAAGAAACTTTGATTCAATTCAAATAACAATGAAAGAAAAGACTTACTTACACCGGTGTCACCCTCAGTACAAGCTTGATCTCCTTCCTCCATGAAACTTGTCTCTTCTCTCAGTTACATAAAGAAAAGAAAAATTACATAAAAAAAACTAAAAACCTAAGTTACAAACTATAAATTATCCTAGGTTCTTTCTCTGCTTGGTCGTCCCCCCTTGCCTTTGAGATTGCAGGTATTTATAGAAGAAATGCAGATGTTAGAGGAGTATGAAGATAGGAAAATCTGACTATTTCTGAATTTGAATACTCCCTTATCTTCAAACTTGATTTGATGTGGATATTCAGTTCTGATCTGCAGTTTGTTGACGTGTTGATTGCTGAATATCACTTATCAAATGACAGAATTAGAAATAGTGAACAACATAAGAGCTGTAGATCTGTAAGTCCTCCTTTTAGATCATCTTGAATCATTAAATTTGAGATTCTGTAGTGAAAGTTATAATTCAAATACTGAAATGCATCCAGTCAGAATCTGAGTCTAACTTGCTTCATCTCATCCGTTGATCTTCCCTCTATCCATTTATCTCTCTGTATTTGATATTATCCTCAATTGATCTTTAGCTAACCAAAATGGATTTATAGAAATCTGAATTTTATTGGTTTCCATTTGGTGTTATCTTTCTCATTTGCTCTGATCTTCAACTGAACATTTGCCCCAATCCTTGATTTGTTCTAACTAGATCTGGGATCATCCTCAACTAACCAAATAGATTCAATTAAATCTGATTTTAACTGGTATTTATTTAGTTTAATCCTCTTTCTCTTCATTATTATATTCTACAAAATAGACATTTAAGACAAAGAAATTAGCAGATTTATTATACGATAAATATAGGAGTGTAATGAAAAGAATGCAAAATATGTTTACGATCATATATGCAAGTGTGGTCAAAAGACCCTAATTCATCTAGGTTAACTAGAAACACATCACCACCCAAGTTCGAACCAAGACCAGATTCGATTATGGATCAACCGACATCTTTGCAGGATAGGTTCTATCCCATTAGAACATCACTTCCATCCTGCATCCAACTTCCATCGGTTGGTGAACACAACTTTGAGCTTAAGCCACAGTTCATCAATACACTCCCTAAGTTTCATAGTTTAGAGTCCGAAGATGCTTATTTCTTCATAAGAGAATTTGAGGAAGTATGCTTAATGATGAAAATCTCACACCTTGCAGATGATGCTATTAGGTTGAGATTTGTCCCATTTGCTCTTAAGGACTTAGCCAAGAAATGGTTCTATAGCTTAGCGGCCGGCTCTATCACATCCTAGGATCGTTTCATCAAGGTCTTCTTGAAGAAATTCTATCCAATCCACAAGACCGCTCTCGTTAGGAAAAACATCATGTAGTTCAAGCAAGAACCTAGTGAACCGTTTTGAAAGTACATTGAACGCTTCAAAGACCTCTTTGTCCAATATCCTCATCATGGAATAGAGAAATGGCGACAATGCCAAATTCTTTATGACGGTTTAGACTACTCGACCAAGACCCTCTTAGAAAGCATGTGCCAAGGGGGATTCTTGCAGAAGGATGAGCATGAAGGATGGGATTTATATGAGAATCTAGCTGAAAAGACCATCCAGTGGGAACCTTCTAGTGAAAGCTCTAGAAATTCAAACTCTATCTTTTCAAAAGGAGGTCTCCATTCAATTGAATCATCCATAGCTAACGAGGCTAAGTTAGCTAACCTAGCGAGAAGACTAGAAGCTTTATAAACTAAGGAACCAAGTCCAGTCAATCAAGTCAGCCCGAACTAATTTCTAACTCCGGGCTGTACTTACTGTCAGGCCATGAATCATGTGTTTGAGGAGTGTCTTGTATTTCAAGCTCACCAACACTTTTCTAAATCGATGAATGTGGCTTTTTCAAGGCCGAACAATGATCCTTACGCTCCAACGTACAATCCTGGTTGGAGAAATCACCCAAATTTCTCATGGAGCCAACAAAATAATGACCACCCACGGTCAAACCATGCAAGCTACTTCCATCATTCCAATAATTCTTCCAATCATCAACCTAACTTTTCCAATCACCCGCACAATTCTCCCAACAATTTTTCAAATTATCAAAAAAAATTTTCCAACCAAGCTCCACCATCTTCCTTCCAGAATCCTCAACTCGAAAGGAGAATGACTGATTTTGAGAGAAACATGAAAAGGTACATGAAGAACTAAGATTCCCTCATGCAAACAATACAGAGGCTAGAGGGTCAAATGAGCCAGTTAGCCAACCCACAACATGAGAGGCAAAAGGGTATCTTGCCCAGTCAACCAATTATGAATCCTAAGAATTCACAACAAGCTCATTTGGTTAAGGATCAATCACTGAATCAATGTAATGTTGTTCATACATTGAGGTCGGGAAAAAAAGTTAATAACCAAGTGTCAACACCACCTAATCCTAGTCAGCACAATCACACTTCAGCATCCACCTCATCTAATCCCACTCCTCCTAATGATGAATCTGAAAAAGATAAGTCAACCAGTCATGTGCACCAGCCTATAGCACCATTTCCTAATAGGCTGAAAAACAACAAGCAAAATCCACACATGGATAAGATAATTGAGATCATTAATCAAGTGAAGATAAATGTGCCACTTCTTGATGCCATCCAACAAGTCCCATCTTATGCTAAGTTTCTTAAGGACATGTGCACTAAGAAGAGAAAGATTAATGTACCTAAAAAGGTCTTCTTAGCCACTAACATTAGTGAGCTACTATCGGGTCCGATCCCTGTAAAGTACAAGGATCCAGGTAGTCCAACCTTTGCCTGCACAATAGGACAAGCCGAGATTAGTTGTGCACTTCTTGACTTGGGGGCAAGTATCAACTTGCTTCCATTCTCAGTTTATCAACAACTCGGGTTGGGCGATCTTAGTCTAACTCGAGTCACTATCCAACTGGCTGACCGTTCAGTGAAAGTTCCAAAAGGGGAGATTAATGATGTCCTTATCCGGTTGGGGAGTTTATTTACCTTGTTGATTTCATAGTTCTAGAGACACAACCTGTGTCTAACTCCAATCATAGGGCTCAAACTCTTGTTATCCTAGGGCGACTATTCCTTGCTACTGCCAATGTCATCATCAATTGTAGGAATGGGTCCATGAGGTTAACTTTTGGGGACATGACTAGAGAAGTCAATGTCTTCAACTTAAAAAATAACCTCGTAAGATAAGAGATCAAACATTTGAGGTAAACTTTGTTGAAAATAATTGTGATGAGGAGAGTGAAGATATAGAAGATGAGTCGCTGTTTCTTAATGAATTATTTAAGAATGAATGCGATTATCTTGATGAGAAGGCATATGTCGGATATCCAATGTTAGAGTACCCTTTAAAAAGGAAAATTTGATTTGAATATCTTCATTTTTGATGAGCCAACCAATAATTTATCGCATGAGAATATAATTCAAGAACCTCCGATTGACATACCCTTTGAAAACCTCTTCGAAGAAGAACTCATGTGTTTGGATGAACCAACGAGGGATCTTTTGGTTAATTACACATCTCTAGGGGAAAGTATTGACCTAAGTTTTGAGGAGATATATGGAACTGAGTTAGAATTCCTAGGCATTCATAGTGAGGAAGTTCCAACTGAGAAGTGTGGTGGTGATCAATTTTTAAATAATGAATGTAGAAATATGAGGAAGGAAAACCTAAAGAAGTTGAGACTGGGGAGGACGAGAGCTAAAATGACAGAAAAATTGGCCTCCCTACTATGCCCTATAACGAGGACCCATTGGAATGACGGGAAGAGAGGGAGAGGGATAAGATCGAAAAAGATCTAGGTGTGGGAGAAACTTGATGTTGTACATATTTCTGTATAATATATGCACCTCTTTTACATTTCATTTCATGCATGTATACATTTCTTTCATACATTGGGATAATGCATGAGATAACTGTGGGGAGGGCTCTAACATGACTAATATAACTTCAAAAAAAAATGTAAAATGTAAAAAAAATTGTATATATATATATATAAAACTTTTTAAAAGGTAAGAATAATATTTTGATATATTTTTGTAAGAAATTAAGTCAATTTTAAGGAATAGGAAAATCATAATTAGGATTTGTTACACATGGTCAAAATAAGATGACTTGTTTGATTTTTAAGGTTAGGAAGAAAATTTGTGAAAGTAATATAGTCTTGATATTTACCTGATGAAATATGCACACTAAATACACTTACACACTTAGGGTTTAAAAACAAAGACTCTTATGCCTTATAAAAAAAGAATATATATGTATGAAAAAAAATAATAAACAAATCTAATTATTGATTAGCTAGGTGCTTTGGCCTAAGCAAGCCTTGGTATTTATGCAAAAGATAATTAGATAAGTTTGAAAAAATATATATATATTAAATCCTCTGATTAAGCTGGGTAATTGTGCCTCATGAAGCTAAGTATTCACGCCTAAAAGGGGTACATTTTATAAATAAAAATCTTGGTTTCGTGGCTTTATCTGCTCGAGTGTTTAAGTCCTTAGGGGTGTTTTCTCATCTGGTGCCCTAAAACTGTCCAGTTTGGGTGTCACCGACTAAAGGCTCGTTACATGAGCAGATTAGAAAGCCTAATGATATTGAGGAATAAATTCCACCAAAAATAAATATAAATAAGGCATAGGAGTTAATGTTAAAGAACCCTTAGTCAAACTTCACAATCACGATGGTGCATACGACTCAGGGTAAATTAATAGACTAGATGAGAAGTACAATCTGACTCCTTACTTTGATTGATGACATGTTTTTGAATAGAGACTGAGTTTCAGAATGAAAAATTTGATATTCCTATAACTTATAGATTACTTAAAACCTTACAAATATTCTTCAAATACTTTCTCCTTTCAAAATGCTTTTTGAAAATAATAACATTTTTTATGGATTTTGTGGGTGCAATGCATTGAAAACCCTCACGAGACAAAACTCGTCCTCTAGGGGGTAACCTAGAGGTTTAACGGCTTGTTGCATATGCTCAGTGAAATCGAGTGACCTGCGAAAGTAGTCTAATAATTGATTAGAATTAGTCTGATGTTTTTCTTGAGGGCGAACAAAAGATAAGCGTGGGGGTGTGATCAGTCACATATATTGCATATACATTGTCACCTTACCATACTTTTTATCTAATAAATCCTATTAATAAGTCTTCTTCTTCTTTGTTAAATGTAGGCCCAATTGCTTAAAGAAAGAAAGGAGAAACAAGCCCAAAAGCCCATCAAATTCTGATTTAATTCAGAATAAATTTGAAATCAAGGAATCAGGGCAAATCTTGGCATATCAGAGAGGTTGAAAACCGGTTGAAATGAATCTCCCTGAATCAAGCGGTTGAAGCCAACAAATCAAAGATCATTTCGTCAAATCTTGGAGTTGCAACAGTGAATCCAACAAGACAAAAGGGAGGCCAAATCCACGCCAACCACCTCTCCACCTGGATATGGCCAATTGGCCACATCCAGGCCGCGGATCCGCGGCCTGTTGGTAGAGATAAGGGGAGCATTTTTCTCCCCTTATCTCCTCACTCCCTGCCCTCTTCGTTTTTGCCTATAAAAGCTTGGTTTTGTACTGAAAAAGGAGTGAAGACTAGGATTAGGATTAGAATTTTTGTTTATACTTTAAGGTTTAGGCTCTTTGTTAGATAGTACAAAAGTTGTATTTTTGTTTTGCAATTTGTAGTTCCGTACAAATACTTGTGAGAGAGAGGAATTGAGTGCTTGTAACTTGAAGATTGAAGTGACATCAATACAAGAATCGAGCTACTTTTTCTTCCACTCATTTACGGTATGTCTTGCGTTATTTACTTGCATTTTTCTTTGTCTTCTATGAGTAGCTAAATCGGTTTTCTGGGCTCACTATTGTATCTCTCTCTAATTCTTCTTCTCTTCTGATTTTAATGAAAAAAACTCAATGAATCATTTGCATGCCTAACTTAAAGCCTTTCTTCTTGAAAGTGTTCTTGAAGGCACATGTGGATGGGTTTAGATTTTTTAACTCTTACTTCTTTTAAGAACATCTCTTGAACTTGTTTTTATCTCATATTTGAACTTATTGATGATTTAACATTCAATTCAAAACGGTTTCTTAAAGAAAAGAGTGAACTTTTCCAACCATCTTATATGCTTTACTTCAAACTTTCTAAAGTCAACCTTAAGTTTTGCCTATGATTAAGTTGAGGCACTAAGGATTTCAATAGAAGAATAAATGATTGAGTAGTGAGATAGTGAGCCCAGATTTTTCTTCTTTATTAAAATCAACCAAACAATTTTCAAGCTTTTTAAGTCACCTTCTCCAAAGTTGCAATTTCTCTTTTAATCATCTCCTTCTTTCCATTCTCTTTTCAATTAAAAAACGAACACAATTCTTTGTTACTAAACAAAACACCGAAAAGCTTTCATCGCATTCCTCCTTGTGGACACGACCCGTTAGCTACAAGCTACACGGTAAATCTCTTAACTCTTTGATTTTTACAATCAGTGGGCGTGTACTAGATGAGGAGATGGAGGGCATGTGGTGTGGTTGACGGCAAGGAAGAGGGGATGCTTACGGCCTGGTGACGACAGCAGTGGGTGGAACTCGGGGGTCCTGCCATGGTGGAGGAAGCGATCTGGGCTGCTGCTATTGCTTGACGCGGCTGGGGGAGTTGCGGCTGGATGGTTGAGGAGGAGATGGAGATTAGATTAGGGATTAGGTTTAGAGTTAAGAGTTAGGATTATATAGGATGGGTTATTAGGCTAACGGGTAGGATTAGGAATGTGTTTGGGTATGCAAAGATAATGGGTATAGGATAAAGGGTAGAGAGAATAGGAATAAGAAGGAGAAGGAATAATACTACTACTAAAAACAAATAATAATAAATAATAGTAACAATAAGAAATAATTAGTAATAATAATAGTTAACCAAATAATAATAATATTAACTAAATAATAATATTAACAAATGATAATAATCACACTTAGTAGTAACAATAATACTATTAATAATAATAAATAATAATCATAATAAGAAATAGTAATATTAATAAACACTAATAATAATAATTAATAATACTAATAATAATTAGAATAACTATAGCAATAGTAATAACATCTAACAACATCACTAATAATACTAATATTAATAATAAGAACAATAACAATAATAATAGAAATGATAATTAACAATTATCACTACCATTAATACTTATAATAATATTAAAATAAATAAATAAATTATAATGACACCAATAATATTATTCATAAATAATAATAACCATAGTAATGGAAAATTACTAGTTAGTAATTAAAATGCTAACAAGTCATAATGGTAAATATAAAATGCAAAATTACCATTTACTATCTCAAAAATAATTTGCATATTTATTAATAATAATCACAAGAAGAAGTATTAAATTAAGTTAATTGATAATCTTAATAAAATAATTAATAAAGCAGAATAAATACTGTAGGAAAATTATAATACAGTATTACTAATTAGGGATATTACAGCCATATTCCGCCATGTCCATCACAATCTCTCCTTCCCCTTCTCTTCATTTTACCACGTTTCGCTCTTCTTTCTTTCTCTATCTCCGGTCGCCGGAGCTTAACCACCCACCACCATCATGCGCGTAGCCACCCTAGCCACGGTCAGACCCCCGACCCCATGCCACTTCTTCTTCTTCCTCCTTTTTCTCCTCCTCCTCCTCTTCTTCTTCTTCTTCTTCTTCTTTTCCTTCTATTGCTGCTGTCCGCTGTTAACCCAAAACCCTAATGGAGTTGTAGACAAACCCGACTCGCAACATAAAACCCACAATCCACTTTGATTAAAAAGGTAAATTTCATTAATGCCCTTCATGAATAATTATTTTTACACATATAACCCTATAAAATTTTGTTTAACTCCTAGGATAACTTTTAGATATTATAAAAGTGATCCTGAGTCATATTTCGGACAATAACTTGGCCGTTTGACATCTGAATCACACGTTCTTAATATCGTTGGAATCGGAACAATGAGAACTTCACTTAAGGCAAGTGTAAACCTATGTTTTCATCAATTTCACCAAATAAATCATTTATAGGAGTCATGTTAGCTGATTGGTATATTCGACTACCGTTATTACTGTTATTCCTGATATATTGTCTACCTCTGAAGGATTGTGTAGTATATCTGAGCATGGACTTGTCCTATTGGGTTATCAGTGATAGTTATGGTATATTGTGCATGTCATTATGAAGATTGCTGGGATAAATTCACATATTTCTATTGTTTACTCTCGTTACATGTTACTTGGATACTCCTGTTATTTATTCCAGTTATATGTTACATTGACGATCCAGTTTATTTCAGCTATCTGCTCGATACAAGCACATACACCCATATGACTGTAGTACCTAACACTTGACGCATGTTTCCTATGTTTTTGTCACCTATTCCTGTTAGATCATGTTCCTATATATCACACTATAATAGAATCACTTGAGGATGGGGAGACTAGACGATTGACTAGATCTTAACGGGTGGGTGTACTAGATGCATATTTATCACACTATAGGGGATGGTAGTGCTGGTTACTGATTATATACAACTCTATGAGTTCTCGTTTCCCGTTTCATGCTCTCCTCATAGTGAAAGGTCCCGGTCTCAACAACCAGGGGATTGTCTAAGGTCGTGATCCCGGGTATGCAAGGGATACATCCACCTGATTAGAGCTCCTCGATTATTAGGTCTCATGGTACGGGTTTGTACACACTTGTAGCAACATATTAATTTTAGTTTTGGATATTGTACTTATCCTGGTCTCATTTTCATATCTTCATGTATACTTTATATATTTCATGCGCTTATCTATGTAGTGTTATTCCATTGTTTCATAATTTTCCTTTGCACACTTGCTCGATCGTATTTGACACCTTGAGTTTTCATGCTCAGATATAGATCTCATGGTTTCACCCACAGAGGAGGACCATGAGAATCTAGACGACTTGGCTGAGTAGTAGTAGGGTTGTTCATGATGTTTTTGTCCTTTTTGGTTTGCAATATGTTCCATAGTTGTACTCACTTTGTGTTTTAGATATGTAGTTATCTTGTACATTTTCATAAATGTGCTGATAGATCATGTTTACCATGTTTTTATAATATAAGGGACCGTGTTATGTACTCTTGTTGTATGTGATATATATATATATATATATATATATATATATATATATATATATATATATATATATATATATATATATATATATATCAGCAGTGTTCTTCCTTTGCTAAATATTTTGCAGGTCTACAGGAGGCTTAATGTGTACACATGGGGGCTACATACTCTGCTTGTACATGTCGCCTATCATGTCACATACTGTTATACCGTACTTTGGAAAATGGGTCATGACAGCGACGTCCTCATGTCCACTGGATACCATCATCCAGATTATATTGTCATCTGATATTGGGAATTCAATGTCCTCCAGGGCATCATCCAGAACAGAGAATAGGTAATCCGCCCAAACCTTCACCCCATTCGCATTCCCTGGAGTATTGTGGACATCCATGCAAATATAGAAGTGACACATTTACTTTCGATATATCTTGAACATCTCTGAGTTATTCTTTCTCTATTTGCTCCAACTCTATTGTACAAGGGAAATACTTCTCATATGGTATCGAACCCATCAGGAGATTGGATATTTCCTACATTTTATGCAGTGCCAATCCTAATTCACCAACTGGGGTAAAGAAAATCCAAAAATTGGACATTACAGCTCGAAGATGGCGAAGAAATTGGGCAGACTGATCTTTATCCAATGACAAGTTGCCCTGACCGCCTCGTGGAGTCCAAGTCTCATTAGATCTGCCTCAAAGTACTTTAAGACATACAATGTCAAATCCCTCCACCATGGCTTCTGAGCAGGATGTACCAGTCGGGAGCACTAAAATCTCTTGCCGGGTAGTTGCCTTGAACCTTGACAAGCTGGTTCAGGAATGTCTGAGCCATCGCCGGATTTTTTCCAATCGGAATGTCTTGACCTATTCTCCTAGGGTGCAAACCAAGTACGGCTCTAGGTGATCCACAGTGATTGTAGACATCGAGTGTCAGGATCCTTACATGTCTAAATCGTTAGATTGGGTCACCGACCATTTCATCTTCCACGATGTTGTTACTGATTGAAGAACGCAAGAGAGAGAGAGAGAGAGAGAGAGAGAGAGAGAGAGTGTCGCTTGCGTGACGAAAGATAATATTTCCCGCCGTTGATGGTGAAAATCCACTGACCCTCCCCGGCGAGAAGTTGTTGGTCAGTATTAGATGTTACATCCCCGAACATGAAATATGGCTTCCTATACACTATCTGGTTATGATCTTCGATCGAGTCGGTGGTCAAGATGCTTTTTGGTAACATGCTCATCAGCTGCAAGAAGAAGAACATCTCTTTCCGATGAACTCCTGTCGCCAATGCGTGAAGCTTGGTCGTGAAACTGAAAGTGCATACTCCCATCCATTCCTCTGACAAACCTAAACAATCTGTTTAATGGCCCGGTGCATGGTGTATTGCAAAGAAGTAAAGACTAGCATGTTATTACTCGAAGAAAATAAACATGCACGAGCCTTTAGCTGCGCCTAGTAGAGCTAGTCTTGCTCTAAAAAGCTAAGGCATAGCCTCACCTATAAGGCAGAGCTAGCCTAGTCCTAAAAGGCTAAGGCATAGCCTCGCCTACACTGCAGAGCTAGCCTAGCCCTTAAAGGCTAAGACATAGCCTCACCTATAAGGCAGAGCTAGTCTGGCCCTAAAAGGCAAAGACATAACCTCACCTGTATGGCAGAGCTAGCTTAGTCCTAAAATGCTAAGGCATAGCCTCCCTCTAAGTCAGAGCTAGCCTCGCCCTAAGAGGCTAAGGCTTAGTTCCCCCTGAAAGGTGAGCTGGCCTCGCACCAAAAGGCTAAGGCACAGCCTCGCCTAAAAACTAACTTCGCCTAACTAAGCGAGTCCTATCTTCCCCAAGAAGCTTGAAAAATAGTTTTGCCTGACCTTTTGATTTCTAGATTTTGCCTATGCGAAGATGAAGGGAAATTCAAACCCTAAAATCACATGTAAAGCTAAATCAAGGCAGATAGACTTTCTATGATCACCAATTTTTGTGTGAGTCTCACCAATTTCTAAGAAACGAGACTTACCAATTATAGATGATTGTGAAAAAATAGAGATACAGTTAAGAGCTAGGAGGATGTTATCTGAATGGATGCGTGTCTCTGTCTTTCACAATATATCTGCGGTAGCAAAGTCTAAAGCGGGTAGAACCTCAGGAGAGATGCGATGGAAGTATTTCTGTATTGTTGTTTCCTTACACTTTCTTCTTTTGCTTGTAGAACTTAAAGAAAGAGATTGGTTGGAAAAGTTTAATTTTTATCAATGCAGAGAAAGATCACAGCCTGCTAATAATCTACCACCATAAACAAATAATAACAATTAGAGATTACGCTAAACCCTAAACATAATAAATTACTCTAGGATTCAAGTTAAATGCATAAGACAAATAACAAGGTTCTAATTGACATATCACTAATTAAAATTTAACATTAAAATATCAAGACAATAGTCAAGCATGGATTAAGAAACATAGTTAAAGAGTACTAGAAAGTAGTTAACCTAATTATCATCATGATGTGCCTTCAAGATAAACCTAGGGTTTAAGCATGCATGAAATTTAATTGGGTTCTCTATTCAATACTATAGGTCCATGGTGGTGATTTTAGCAAGTCATGAAAAGGTGATTTAGTTAATCATGGTGGAAGAGAAACAAAGCATAATTTTTTAATAAGAAGATTGCATGAAATAAAAAAGAAATTAAAGAGTAAAAGCAAGTAAATAACAAAGGAGATATGAAAAGAACAAAAGTGCCTTGTATTGATCTGTCACCTCAAATTACAATGGCTTCTCCTTCTTACAAATCTTCTTTAAAGTAAAAAAACTAGAAAATACAATGGAAATTCAGAAAGAAAATAGATCTAAAGAAAACCCTAAATTTGATTTTCAGAGATGTCTTTTCTCTGTTGCTTTGCAGGGATATTAATAGGAGATCCCAGTAGTAAAATTCCTATAGAATACTTCCAGCAAATCTCCACGCTTGCGGCCATAGAAATGCGGTATTTTCGCAATAAAAAATGGGAGATGCTACCTTTTTGTGGAGTCTGGGCACGCGCTTTGGCGTGTGGCTTCTTCTCATCCATTCATCTAAAGATCTATCCTTAGAAACCTTGTTTGTATTCTGAAATTTAAAATAACCTTATTTCCTAGATTATTTAGGAAACAAGTTATCTATAAATCTGAATTTTAAACTTGAATCTCTCTTTTATCTCTGACTTTGGGATCAAGCAACTTAATTTAAATTGACTTTCTCTTTTATCTCTAAGTTAGGATAGGATAATTTCTGAATTAACTTGGGCTTGATAGGCTCTTTGGGCTTCCCTTTAACTTGTGGGCTTCTTTTGGGCTCTTTTCTTTTCTCTTTTTAATTATGGAGGCCTGCACATTACAAAACAATAAAATGATTAAATAGTAGTTCTTTATAAAAAATAAGCATGAAAATGTGACTTAAAATATGCACTTTTGGTGAACAGTCAGTAGGCCGTGTGATGGCCGGAGGAGTGATCTCCACTACCTTAGAGGTTTCAACCTTCTTGCTTGGATGATGATGAGATACCATTTAATCTCGTAAGAGATGTGAAGGGTGAAAACCCTAGTGTCCATTTCTAATACGAATAAGAGGGGAAGGAATTTTTATAACTCGCTTGAAGCTGAATAGAGAAAGTGATTTCTCTAAAAGGACTATAAGTCAAATTTATAGGCCCCACGACCTAACATCGCTACTGCTGCTTCAGATCTTGAAGCGCAGGCAAGGTTAAATCACTCGAGTGCTTCTCCTCAAAAAAGGGAGCAACCCCTTCAAGCGCTAAGCGAAGCTAAGCGTAGGGGATTCTAAATGCTAGGCGAAGCTAACAATCTAACTTCACTTTGCAATTGAAGTTAGCATAGAAAAATTCGAACGGCGAAGCTATTGCAGCCATAAGGTGAAGCTAGAATCCAACCAGCTTCGTCTACCATAGTCTCACCTCGAAGATGAAGCTAATTTTGTGGCCTTTTCTTCAAACAAATCGGAGCAGCAATTTAAAAACCATCCTATTGAAGATATATGAAAACTTTGAAGGGATTTTTGTTGACACTTTGAAAAGATTAATTCCCAGATAGTATTTCAACCGGTCCAAACGATGTTAGACTTATTAACATTTACAAAAAATGAGTCGCGAATAAGCTGACGACCAGTTTTTGCCATCCTCAAGAGACAAAGTAATGACTTAAACCTTACTGATCTAGTGAAGCAGATAGTAAGCCAAGTATATTGCTTTTGAAGAGGTCTAAGTCAACATATGAGGCTAAGTTAGCTCAACATTTAGCCTCATATGAGCCTAAGAGGCCAGCCTCGCCTTAGAGGCTAAATTTGGAAGCTCTTCATAGCTCCGCCTGGAAGCTCTTCATAGCTCTGTAGAGAGCTAATTATTCGCTTCGCCTGAAGCTCTACATAGCCATGTAGAAAGCGAACTTCTAGCTTCACCTGAAGATTTACACAGCTCTATTAAGACCTAACTTCAAGCTTCGCTGAAGCTAATTCTAATTTTTCCTAGAGCTTCTTGATGGTTACACTAGAAGCTCCACCACCCCTGCTGGAGGGTTTACCAGGTCAATAGTTGACCAAGTCATTAGTAGGTTAACCCCAGTACTTTAGCGACTACTTTATTGAGGTTAATGCCACTTTAAGTGGGTGGTTACACCCGCCCACTTCGTCCCATATTAAGTGGAGATAGCTGAGTTAAGCGGTCGCTAAATAGGCTCGCACGAGGCCTATATTTAGCTTTGCATGAAGCTTTATAGCCTCGCTCGAAATTCAAAATAGCCTCAGGTGCGAGGCTAGCATACTTGTTGAATTTTAAAGGCAATTACATCCCTGAGAGCCTATAAAATAGCTCATTGTTGGGATGAGCTGGGGGTAGAAAAAAGAGTTGAGTATATTGGCAAAAATTTAAGAGCATCTTGGAGAGCACTTTGGAAAATCAAGAGATCTACTCTCTCGCCTTTAAGAATTCTGAGAATCACTTTTCTAATCCTACAAGGATAAATTCAGGGTGCAAATACCCTAAAATATTTTTCTTTTAATGAATCTTCAGAACCAGCCAGAAGGAATTCCTGAAGACTCGATCGATTGCATCGTCAACAGAACAAATGGTTGTGCGCTGATTAGACTTCCACTAGTACACTTTCCTGGAAACTCTAGAAGAGAGTTTTTGTAAATTTTATTTTACTTGTAATTTCTCTACAAATTTTTGTAAATTTTTCCTTTTGCAAATCAATGGAAAATAATGGAGGGTCTTGCAATTTCCTTTTTTGGATTTGTTTTCAGATTCGAGTTGGATTTGGGTTTGCTTTATTTTGAGGCGGTGATTGTTGATAAAGTATGTTTAGGACTAAGAGAGTTCTATAATCTATAAATAACCCTTGGGTGGCCTTTAATGTAATCCAATGAATTTGTAATTTCTAAAAGCGTAATTCATCTAGGTGAGAAATTCTTGAAAATAAACTTAGCCACAAGGGATCACTGTTCTTGGCGGACATCAAGAGCTTATAATCTTTTCAGCGTGAGGTGCTAGTAAATCTTATTGTACTTTTTAAAATTTTAACAAAGTTTCTTAATGGGCGTGATCGGGGGAAAACCGCGCACAAAAAGTGTATGTTTTGAAATCAAGATTTAAAGTATGTGTGCTTTAACTTCCTCGATACTTCCGTTATAGCATAGAGGCTAAAACAAGTCAAATCCACAAGGACGGGAGGCGATAGAAGCTTTACCGGTTGATTCACGTGTGTGTTAATGGTTCTTTAATGTTTGAATGAATCAAAAGAAAAGAAAACAAAGAATGATAAGAGAAGAGTACGATGAAATACGAAGAACTGGGAAACATAAAAGATAAGATATTTATGGTTTTTGATAGATTTCTAAAACAAAATAAAAAGATAAAGAAAACTCATGGCTACTAACTACTAATGACTCCACTAACATGCTAACCTCTTAGTGATAGTTGCCTCACATGTATCATTGGCCATCACTAGTCCTTGGTTCAAGAGCTTTCAAAGCTTGCTCATATGTTAACTTTCACATCCAAATTTAACCAACAAGTGCAAGGTACACTTAAATCATCAAAACCCAATAAGAGTAAGTATGAAATAAAGTAATGTTAGCGTGTTAGAGATTTAGATGCTAGAGTGTTAGATCCATCATCATGAGCCATCAATGGCTCTTGCAAGAGCAAGGCCAATTAGAGGCTATTAGATTCATGTGAATTATCAAATAAGAATTTAGTAAGTTAGCGGTTAGTAGTTAGTTGTCATGAGAGAAAATTAGCTACTCATGTAAAAGGGATTAGAGAGAAGAAAACAAAGATAAGTTAAGAGAGCATCTTTCATAGATTGTCACCTCCTATTACAAGCACTCTTGCTTCCTTACAATGTACCACTCTCTCTCCTATTACAAGATCTAAAAAAAATGAAAAATATAAAAGAAGAAGAAGAACTAATCTAAACTAAACTATCCTAAACTACAACATACACTAAACTCTGCATATCCCCAACTGAAGAACCCCAGGGCGGCATATATAGGCACCAGGGGAAAGAGGGGCCAGGGGGCAAACCCTGGTCCAAATTACGGGCGCGGCTGCGCCCGTACGGCCGCGAAAACATAGCCTAGGCCGCATTTTCGTGGTCCTACTAGGGCTGCGCCCGTGGTTCTTTGAGCCGCGCGCTGTCCTGTCTGTCCCTATCAGGTTCTGTTTCCGGTTTCTGTTTTTGAGCCCCTAGTTTTGACGAATCATCTCTCCAAAGTCAATGACTAGATTATAGGCCTTTAATCACCCATTAAATGGTGATTTAGGGTCTTCTCTTCTTTCATGCCATGGACCTAGAAACATGCAAGAGAGGTATTATTAACAGAATTTAATATTAAATAAATGTGAAGATGTGGTATGAAATATGCAGTTTTAGAGACTAATCACACCACCACACTTATCTTTTGATCGTCCCGAGCAAAACAAAAAACTAAAGGATTATTGCACCACTTTCGCAAGTGACGCGATTGCACTGAGCATGTGCAACAAGCCGTTAAACCTCTAAGTTTTCTCTAGAGGAGGAGTTTTGTCTCCAGAGGGTTTTCAGCGGATTACACCCACAAAATCCATAAAGAAGGAAATCAAATGTTAGTATTTTGAAAACGCATTTTTTAAATAGAGAAAAGTGTTGAAGTATTTTTGTGAAAATATAAGTGATCCAAGGTCATAGGTTAACCAGAAATTATTCTTTCTTAAACTAAGTCGAAATGCAAAATTTATAATAAATTAAATGTAAGAATTAAAATTGAATTGATTCTTTGATCTTTCATAAAACTCTTAGAAAAATATGCACTTTGTGAACTGTGAAGGTTTTTGGGATATCGACTCTAACTTTCATGCCGTTTATTTATATTATATATATTTTTTTCTTTTTCTTTTTTTCTTTTTCTTCCCTTAGTTTTCTTAGGCTTTCTTATTTACCCGGCTAGTGAGCGTTTAGCTAGTGACTCCTAAACCAGTTGATCTTAGGGCACCAGATGAGAAAACATCCCTCGGACTAAAGGACTCGAGTAAATAAGGCCACAAAACTAAAGGGGATTATTTTATTTTTGTCCACCATTTTAGGTGTGAATAATCATGCTTCCTGAGGCATAATTATCCAACTTCAATAAGTGGTTTTTAACATTATCATTTTTTTATATATTTTTTTATGACCTTTTTAGTTTTTTTTTAATCCATAATTTATGTAAGTGTGAAGTGCATAAATCAAAGGCAAAAAATTTAAGATCAAATTATCTTTTCAATCTTACTTTCTTATCCTAAAATTTAAACAAGATCTATTATTTTGACTTCGTTTAAAAATTCATAATTTTAGGTCTTCCTAATTCCTAAGATAATCTTAATTTTCTTAAAAATAAATCAAAACTAACTTATGTCAAAAAGTTTTGTAAAAAGAAAGAAAAAGTTTTTATACTAAAGAAAATTTTAAAAAGATCCTAAAAAGAAGCGTAAAAGAAAGAAAATTTAAAACTAACTATGTTATAAACCCTCCCCCACACTTATCTCATCCATTGTCCTCAATGCATCATGAATGTGTATATACATGAAATAAATGGGAAGAGAAGGAAAATTACCTCGTGGTGGTGGCTCCGATGGTGGTCGGATTGGGCCAAGCATTGCTACCCAATCAAGATATCGTGGATCTTGCATAAACCCACCAGTGACCTCTCTAGTACGACCCAGTAAAAGAATGATTGAATGAACATCTTATTTAAAAAATTATCCCTATCTAAATTTGAATTTTCAAAAATAATTTCTAAGTGATTTTCTTCAACATCCTTGTCCAACAATGAAGTGTGATTTTGGGAGATGATGGATTTGGACTCAAATGGATCAGGAATGAAAACCGATGCTGACTCGGGAATTTGACTCAGATCAAGTCGAGAGTCAACAATGAGAGTTAAAATTGGTTCAAAATAGGGTCCAAACTAAAGAATTGATGTTCGGCATACTTTCCCCATTAATAAAGTGTGGTCAAAGATATTGGTGATTCAATTTCACAGCGTACTGGTACAGGATTCAATGTTGACTCCAGAATAGAGAAAAAAATCAGGTAAAGATACCGGAGTTATTATTAAATCAAAAAGTGAAATGGAATTCCCAACTGGAGGTTCAGGATCACATTCAGGTTCGATTTCAATTTCAGGAAAGGGATAACTTGTCAGAATGTCCAGGCGACTTTCATAACTTGGAGTTTGGTCAAGTTCAAATGTGTGTTTTGAAATTGAATCTGGATTCCCAAATTACATGATTCATGGGTCCAATCAGTAGAGTTAGGGATGTAAGGATCGGTCAAAGGTTGACAAGAAAGACTTTCCTCACACTCATTGATCAATTCGCTCATAAGTGAGTCTAACCTACTGATAGACCGTGTAACAAAACTTGGATTCGGAATCATGTCTTTCATGTTGGCCCAATGGCCTTCCACTCTAGTTTGATGATGATTAACTCATGTAGTTATAGTTTACTAATAATCTTGTGATATTTAGTTTCAGATATTTAACCAAGATATTAGTAGGTGATTAGCTTCAACAAAGGAGTTTTGGAGCTTTCACATAGTGA
>JAVJIF010000922.1:0-66429 GCA_038442645.1 Agave tequilana
CTAAAACTAAATGCAAAACTAAGTGCGCTAAATGCGGAAGCTAATGCAAATATTGCAAACACACTTAGTACAATCAACAAGTGTAGCCGAATTCCCGTGAAGGGCTCTGGACTAACTCCTCTTGATTCCCCTTGAATGGGTTGAGGTGCTATGTGAAGCTCTTGTTGATTAGGTACAAGTGAGGCACATACAAACAACCAAGCATATACAAGATATAGCAATGTGAATTATGCAAGGCACAACACAAGCAAATAGATATGATATGAAAATATGAATTATGCTCAACACAAGCAAAATGATATGAATGAAGTATGATGCTTTGCACAAATGTAAAGAGAGAGAGTTTAGAGACAAGTGGATCAAACGCAAATACAATGATATGTTTCGAGGTTCGAGCACCCTTGCTCTACATCCCCGCCTACACCACCGTGTAGGATTTCCAATCCACTATACCGTCCACCAAGGACTCCCACCGAGGGAACCTTCACCGAGAAGGATTTGTACAACAATGGAGTACCTAACTCTCTCTCAAACAAACACCTCCTCACACAAGAGGGGTAGGCCCTTAGCCAAACAACCACAACAACCAACACCTCTACCGAAGAGGGTTTACAACCAAACTCCACCTCTCACAAAAGGGAGCAAACCTATCACCCGATCACCTCTACCTAAGAGGGATACAACAAGAGTAAGGGTGTTTACAACAAGTGGTTTCAAAAACCACAAACTCAATCTCTCTTTCTTTTCTCTTTCTTTTCCACAAAAACAAGATCCTAAATAGATTAGGATAGGTGATAGCTCAAGTGTGGAAACTAGGTGTTTGGAAAACAAGCAACAAAGAAAAACACTTGGGAAAATTCTTGCAAAAGATATAGAATGAAAACCAAGACAAATCTCCCAAAATATTCTTTTCTTTGATTTTTCCAAAACCTAAAAACAAATAAGATGAATTCTTTTTGGCTCAAAACTCTTTTAAAAACTCTTTTAAAACAATAGAGAAAGTCTGAAAATTTTGTCTCTAAAAACCTTGGCCAAAAACCCAAAGAGATGGGGTTTTATAGGCCCATCAGAAAACTAGCCGTTAGAGCTGAGCTGGCAGCTCTGACAGGCAACGGTCGACCGGCCCGGTCGACCGCCAACGGTCAGAAATATGACCGTTGGGCAACTGCAGTCGACCGGCCCGGTCGACCGAAACAAACAGAGAGCACTGTAAGTGCCCCGGTCGACCGGAGCGGTCGACCGTCCCAGTGCCTCCAAACGTGCACAGATTTGTGCACGTCGGTCGACCGGCCCGGTCGACCGACTTCACCCAAGTCGACTAGGTCAGGTTGACTAGTCGACTGATTAAAGCCTGGAACAGAAATCTGGGTCAGAAAAACAATGTAAAATATTTTCTAAAAATCTTTTAACACTTCTAAAAATCACCAAAAATAGTTTTATCATTTATATGGAAACACAAACTTGTGATAAAAATTTCAAGACATATATCAATCATATCAATTCATTTTTGAGTCTTGCAAATTTTATCAAAACAAAACTTGTATTTTTATCAAACTTGATTTTTCAACACATGAATAGGGACATCAAAATAAGCTTGTATAGGAAGTTAAAACCATGTATGTATATCTAGAACATATCTAATATACATAAAAAACTATTTAAGCTTGTTTTGATCTACTATTCATGAAAACCAAAATCCAAAACATAAATCTTTTGTGTGTTGTGTGCACTTGAGCATATCAACTATACTAAACTTTACAAATGGATCTAAAACACACTATCTAAACTATGGATACCTAAGTCTTCTTGACGATCTTCATCTTCAAGTAGACTTGCTCCAAAACTCCATCCATGGGCTAGGCAATGTGTGATCTTGACGCTTTGGCCCTGGAATCATCATGAAAAGCTTCTAAACACCTTGTTGAAGCTAATCACCAACTAATATCTTGGTTAATGATCTGAAACTTAAACAACACAAGATTATTAGTAAACATAACTACATGAGTTAATCATCATCAAAACTAGAGTGGAAGGCATTTGGGCCAACAATCTCCCCCTTTTTGATGATGACAAAACTCATGGAGTTATATATGCATGGATTAAAGTTAAGCTTCAAAGAAGCTCCCCCTTAACTCATGCATAGACATAAATAATAAGATATGGAAATGAAACACATGAATATGTATGCAAGTATGGAGATAAAACATGCAACAAGCATAAATCAAAATCTTTTCTCCTATTTGCAATACACAAACATATATCCATAAATAACAAGGAAGACAAATACTTCTCCCCCTTAAGCAATGAAAACATGCATATAAACTCAAACTCAAATACTTCTCTCCCTTTTTGTCAATCATCAACAAAGGGTTCAAAGTAAAATCAAATCAAACAAATTTTTCTCCCCCTTTTGTCAAACAAAAAGATCAAGAAGGGGTTAAACAATCCAAACAATAAAATGAGGGTAAAAATCTTTCTCCCCTTTTAAGTCAATCAAAACAATGTTCTCCCCCTTTTTGTCTAAAATAAAAACAAGATCAATAAGGGGTAACTATAAACAACATGATATCAATAGAAAAATATGTCAATGAAGCATCTTGATATCAATTGAAAATAAACAAAGATCAATAGATGTTATATGCTATATACATTCATGAAGAGGAAGACGCTAAGTTAGCTTCCCTACACATATGCATTACATGAAAGAGGGATGTTAAGCCCTAATTCACATAACACACACTATGTAATGCATAAGAGGAGATGTGAAGCTCCCCCTACACACGTGTACCACATAACGAAGAGATGTTAAGCTCTTCAATACAAGATACACTCATCATGAATCTATATGCATATAGTCAATACAAATCAAAACTTTTGTATTTTTCTTGAAAGCAAAATTTTTAGATACCAATTTTAAGCAAAAACACATGAAACATCTTGATATCAATTGAAATTAAACATAATAAATTTTGAATGTCTAAACAAAATTTTGATACCAATTGTAAATAATTTTCTTATTAAACATATGATACCAATGAAATTTTCAATCATAAAGTAAGGGAGTGGGAAACAAATACCAATTGAAAGAATCACCAATTGAAAGACAAAATTAAATTTTCTCCCCCTTTATGAAATACCAACTAAAAAGATGCATGGGCTTGATACCAATTTAAAAGTAATCAATTGAAACAAAATTGAAGCTTAAGCACTAGCATAAACAAGTATATGTGTATGAAATAGAATGAGTACCAATCACCAATAGATGATACCAATTGAAAATATACATACACAATAAACATATGAGTATACACAAAGGTCAAAATGATACCAATTGAAAACGTTCAATGATACCAATTGACATAACAATAAAAGCATGGTATAACTCATATAATCTAATCCTCCCAATCATGATCAAGTTTAAAATGATTTTCATAGTAAAGCATACATGAACATGATCTCCCTTCCAACCTCCCATGGAAGGTAGGGGTTTTCAAAAATAGATTTGAAAATGTAGTTTTATTTGAAAATCACTACCAAATTGAAGAATACGAACTAGTCAAAATGAAAAACTTGTTAACTAGTGCGAAATCCTTCAAGCAAGGAATAAACTAAAAATAAATTTCATGAAACATGAAATCAACATGATAATCAACACTCTAATTCAATTAGGCATAAATATGACTCATGAATACAAAACATGAGCAAGCAATAAATGTGAGTGTACAAATAAAGTGTGAATATCATAATCATGAAAATTTTCAATTAAGCTCAATTATTCCTTAAACGTTGAAAACACGAAAATCATCAAAACTTATTTAACCTTCATGGCATATGTATGTCTAATACAAACTAAAGTATACATACATATCCAAAACACAACGAGTCCACAATTTATAAATGCATGAAGGCACGTGGCTCAAAAGGATAAACATGTATATCTAATAGTTTGGACAAGATAGACATATACATGAAGTTAAACAATTAAACACAAAATCAAGAAAATCTTCACCAAAACAAATTTTATTTCAAGGTATATGTATGAATTGTCAACATAATAAGTATACATACATATCCCTAAACATAATTGAGTTCATATATAGATTTGCATGAAAGGCAAATGACTCAAGGGGTATACATGTATATCTTAAAGTTTGGCAATACAAACATATACATGAAGTGAAAAACTTATAAAACAAATCCAAAATGGGAATACAAGTTTAAAATGTATGAATCATCAAAACTAGACTATACTAGCACATCTAATGGGTTCAAATAAGCATTCAAGCCCAAACATATATAGATTTATTTGTGGCCCACTATATGCACAAGTATAAATCCTAGTCTTAATGAAAACTAACATCTAAACAAGTAATCTTAACATGGAGCATCAAAATACAATATAAAAATCATCATGATAAAACTAAAACATGATTACTATGTAAATTCACATGTATTAGATTCATGATGTACATTATAGCTAAAACAAACGGTGAGAACACAAAGTATGGGTCCATATAAACATGGGTGTCTCAAAATGCTATACATGCATGTCAAGGATCTAATAAATGTGATATTTACACACTAATCCATAGACAATGAAAAACATGCTATAAAACATCAATATAAAAGCATGTAAACAATAATAAGGAGTTAAGAATTGTTACCAAAACCTAGAAGGCAACTCTCCTTGTCTCCAAAACATGGTGGTCATCTCCACCAAATCTTCCCTTGAAAGTGATGCATCCAATTGATTTCCTTTAGTCCGAAACGCATCCACTCCAAGGTGTCATCACTCTCACGTCATGTGAGAGCCCACACCTACATTAAATAAAGGAGGGGTGGTCTTTGGTACCCACATCTTGTTGGGTCCATGGGGGTTAGTCCCTTCTCTAACCCAAACAAAATTCTTTGCTAAATTAGGAGTATGTAATCTATCATAACAAAATTTAGCAAGATGGCCTTTTCGGCCACAATGTGTACATGTGTACATATGAGCATACATGTGTTGATGGTGTCCGTGTGGAGCATGTGTATGCCGTGGAGGGTGTGCATGCATAAAAGTTGGAACTTGTTTCTTACGAACCAAGGTTTCCAAGCGTGAGTGGTTCATGGCACATTGGCTCATAGTGGAGCCCAAACAATCTACTCTCTTCTTTAACATACAAATATCATCATTGATCCTAGAAGGAGAGGTACATGCATTAGGTAGACTAGATGAAGAAGCTACACTAGCATGGCAAACATGTGCATCCATCTTATTTTGCAAAACAATGTTTTTCTTTAAACACACATCTAAATCATTTGAAATAGAAATAATTTTATTTTCAAAGCAACATTCTCTTTTAAAACAAAATCAATTTTTGAAGACAAGTTTTCATTTTTCTTCAAAAGTGTTTCACAATCATTTTTAGATTTTA
Organism: Agave tequilana; assembly: GCA_038442645.1. Lineage (NCBI taxonomy): Eukaryota > Viridiplantae > Streptophyta > Magnoliopsida > Asparagales > Asparagaceae > Agave > Agave tequilana. Next base: position 5,418 of record JAVJIF010000922.1, read on the forward strand.
AAAAATTATTTTCTTTTAATGCAAGTTCTAATTGAGATCTTAATGCATCTCTTTCATTATAGACCTCAACCTTCTCTTGCAAAACATCGTTAAGTCTAGCATGCAAACTCTTATTTTCTTGTTCAATTCCTAGACTTTTCTTTTTCAACAAATTATAATTTTTCAATTAATTTTTCACATACAATGGATAGTTCTTCATTCAAAGCATGTGGATCAACAACATCATTTGAAGAACTAGCACAATCATCATTATCTAAGTGGGGTTCCGAATGTACCTCAAGGGAGTCATTCCCTTGGATCATGAAGCATTGTGACTCGGACTCTCCACTAGATTCCTCTTCTTGAATTTGCACTTGAAGCTCGGAGGTGGTGGTTGTTGTCAACAAATTCCACACTACAAAGGCGGAATCAATGTTAGAAACACGTAAAAGATAATCTTTAGATAATGTGCTTCTAATGGCCACTAGGGCTTGTGCATTGGCCCCTATATGATTGCTATCACTAAGGAAGGATTCCTTAGTAATGGCAAGGTAAACTTTATGACCTAGGGTTTGTAAATAAACGGTCATCCTAATCTTCCAAACATGAATGTTAGAAGGGTCAAACATAGGAGGGGTCATGAAGGCATGGTAAACTATATGAGTGTGCAAACAAGCAAATGCAAACAAGATTAGCCTAAAATGAGGATCTTTAACTCTAGGTTGTTAGACCCAAAATCAGAGCACTTGGCTCTGATACCAATTGAAAAGGGAACACCTAGAGGGGGGGTGAATAGGTGTTAGTGCTAATCTAAAACTAAATGCAAAACTAAGTGCGCTAAATGCAGAAGCTAATGCAAATATTGCAAACACACTTAGTACAATCAACAAGTGTAGCCGAATTCCCCGTGAAGGGCTCTGGACTAACTCCTCTTGATTCCCCTTGAATGGGTTGAGGTGCTATGTGAAGCTCTTGTTGATTAGGTACAAGTGCGGCACACACAAACAACCAAGCATATATAAGATATAGCAATGTGAATTATGCAAGGCACAACACAAGCAAATAGATATGATATGAAAATATGAATTATGCTCAACACAAGCAAATATGATATGAATGAAGTATGATGCTTTGCACACATGTAAAGAGAGAGAGTTTAGAGACAAGTGGATCAAACGCAAACACAATGATATGTTTCGAGGTTCGAGCACCCTTGCTCTACATCCCCGCCTACACCACCGTGTAGGATTTCCAATCCACTATACCGTCCACCGAGGACTCCCACCGAGGGAACCTTCACCGAGAAGGATTTGTACAACAATGGAGTACCTAACTCCTCTCTCAAACAAACACCTCCTCACACAAGAGGGGTAGGCCCTTAGCCAAACAACCACAACAACCAACACCTCTACCGAAGAGGGTTTACAACCAAACTCCACCTCTCACAAGAGGGAGCAAACCAATCACCCGATCACCTCTACCTAAGAGGGATACAACAAGAGTAAGGGTGTTTACAACAAGTGGTTCCAAAAACCACAAACTCAATCTCTCTTTCTTTTCTCTTTTCTTTTCCACAAAAACAACATCCTAAATAGATTAGGATAGGTGATAGCTCAAGTGTGGAAACTAGGTGTTTGGAAAACAAGCAACAAAGAAAAACACTTGGAATTCTTGCAAAAGATATAGAATGAAAACCAAGACAAATCTCCCAAAATATTCTTTTCTTTGATTTTTCCAAAAACCTAAAAACAAATAAGATGAATTCTTTTTGGCTCAAAACTCTTTTAAAAACTCTTTTAAAACAATAGAGAAAGTCTGGAAATTTGTCTCTAAAAACCTTGGCAAAAAACCCAAAGAGATGGGGTTTTTATAGGCCCATCAGAAAACTAGCCGTTAGAGCTGAGCTGGCAGCTCTGACAGGCAACGGTCGACCGGCCCGGTCGACCGCCAACGGTCAGAAATATGACCGTTGGGCAACTGCGGTCGACCGGCCCGGTCGACCGAAACAAACAGAGAGCACTGTAAGTGCCCCAGTCGACCGGAGCGGTCGACCGTCCCAGTGCCTCCAAACGTGCACAGATTTGTGCACGTCGGTCGACCGGCCCGGTCGACCGACTTCACCCAAGTCGACTAGGTCAGGTTGACTAGTCGACTGATTGAAGCCTGGAACAGAAATCTGGGTCAGAAAAACAATGTAAAATATTTTTCTAAAAATCTTTTAACACTTCTAAAAATCACCAAAAATAGTTTTATCATTTTATATGGAAACACAAACTTGTGATAAAAATTTCAAGACATATATCAATCATATCAATTCATTTTTGAGTCTTGCAAATTTTATCAAAAACAAAACTTGTATTTTTATCAAACTTGATTTTTCAACACATGAATAGGGACATCAAAATAAGCTTGTATAGGAAGTTAAAACCATGTATGTATATCTAGAACATATCTAATATACATAAAAACTATTTAAGCTTGTTTTGATCTACTATTCATGAAAACCAAAATTCAAAACATAAATCTTTTGTGTGTTGTGTGCACTTGAGCATATCAACTATACTAAACTTTACAAATGGATCTAAAACACACTATCTAAACTATGGATACCTAAGTCTTCTTGACGATCTTCATCTTCAAGTAGACTTGCTCCAAAACTCCATCCATGGGCTAGGCAATGTATGATCTTGACGCTTTGGCCCTGGAATCATCATGAAAAGCTTCTAAACACCTTGTTGAAGCTAATCACCAACTAATATCTTGGTTAATGATCTGAAACTTAAACAACACAAGATTATTAGTAAACATAACTACATGAGTTAATCATCATCAAAACTAGAGTGGAAGGCCTTTGGGCCAACAGCCCCCTCCACCCCCGCTGCCTCCCTTCTCGCCTCCCTTGTCTTCCCTCTGCCACCACTGGGGCCACCACCTCCTTCCCCTCCGTTGCCTCAAGCCCCCCTAGGCCACTGTTCCTGACTCTTCCCCCTCTGCCGCTTCTTCCGTCGCCCCTTCTGCCTAAATAAAATTGTCAAAAAAAATACGTGTGAGTCTGGGTCTTCTAGTGTGTGAGATTAGTATAATGATCAACTACACCACCTAAGAATTTAGAAAAATTATGTAAAGAGATTTATTTAAGGTTTCGAAATCGAGTCAACAGGGTCGGGTCAACCCGATTAAGTCCGAGTCGGGTTCGGGTTTACATTTTTGACCAGTATATATACTCAGGTTGGGTCGCCCCGAACCAGATTACGGGTCGTGTAACGCCCCGATCCTGCGGGTACGGAGACGTTACTGCAACGTATATACGCAGGTCAGAAATACCCTCACGTATATACGCTAAGCATCAGTACATGCAAGAATCAGAGTACGGAAGTAAGTGGTGCATTATACATTCCAACGCATGAGTACAATTACAAAGTTATCACCAGAGGTGATCCAATATTACATGAATATTACGTCACTGACATGCGCAATTGCGAGAATACAAAGAGGTGTACAAGTATGAACAGTACAATAGGTGGCTCAGAGTTACAATAAGAAAACTCTAGAGCTGAACAAAGGGGCCTGGAAGGATGGGGCTCTGAACGGTCTGCTGGAGATCCACGCTATCGCTACGCCACTCTGATCAGCAACAGGAAGAATCCACGCGCTTCAAGCTCTAAGACCTGGATATGAGGATCCAGAGGAGTCAGAACTCCCCAGGCGAGTGGTGAGGCAAAAGTCAGATGGCGTGCCAGGATAAGCACATATGTATCGATAAAACTAAAGTCATAAATAAGCATTGAAAACCGTGTCGTGAGTACCAGCATACAGGAACAAGAGGGATATAGTAGGTGACTGCCAGTAGAGAATACACATGGTATAGTAAGATAAGAGCAGGTAAAGAGATGAGAAGTAGAGTAGATAGGACAATACCAGATATCTCCTAAACTAACATAAAACCGATAAAAACCGATAAAACCGAATAAAGCCGATTACAAGCAAAACCGATCGTACAAGCTTAGGTCACGGCTCCATGAGACTAGTACATCGAAGGAATAATCCAAACAAGGAAACCCTCATCTATATACCTTTATCACATGTCACCGTAATCCAAGCGCATACAACCCGGATTACAAAACAACACAACAGTTTCATATTAGCATATTATAATTGGGGCCGTCTAAGTTGTAGGTTTTAGTATGTGTCCCATACCACATATTTTCACTTACAACTTATATAGCAAGTTATTTGAAAACTGATAAAGTTCGATGAATCATGTTTCAGATGGGCCCCGTACATGCCCGGGACAACGGTCCAGGAGTATCCGGTGCTGAGCCGGAACGTACCGCTAGGTACCGGGACTTATGGACCCCGAACAGGAATAGAGTATCGCAGATCCCATAGAAATAGGCCTAGGGCGTGTGCATACTCGGCAGGAATAATCAGGAGTAGGGGTGCCAGCACACCCCACGGAATCCCTGGTGGCCGCCAGGTGATCCCTCAAGTATGTGGCCACGCGTGACTCGATAAGACCACCATAAACATGATTAATCAGGGCCCATCAGTTTCCCCCAAACTGGGTGCAAGTTGTCTTATAATAATTTATCATGTAATTATCAATTTACGGGAATAACAGGAGCAGGACATGATCAGGAATTCAGGAGTATAGGTCACTGTATATAATATAGGATAACAGGTCACTGTATATAATACAGGATAACAAGACAGGATTCCCGTAAATGTGATAATCATAGGTCAATTATTAATATAACAGGAGTACATAACAGGCATAACAGGAGCCATAACAAGCATAACGGGAGTTCATAACAAGAGATCGGTGTCAAGTAGTAGCATGTCTGGTGTCAGGTGATAACACATTAGTTGTCAAGTGATACAAACAGGAGTTAAATAGTAGCATGTAAATGACATGTATGAAGTAATGGCATGTCAATGAAGTAATGGCATGTCAAGTGTTAACATATCAGGTAAATACATGGCATGATGATAGAGTAGTAGCTGAGCACAACCAAGCGGAGCTGAGCAAGCTGGAGGCACAGACAGCCAACAGTATTAACACTGGAGCGTCTGGTAAGGTTACCGAGACAACTCGGCTTAAAGGGCGAGTAGCAAATCCGGCAGCATCTTGCCTAGATGAATCTAGTGATAAAGTGCTGAACGCTGATCATGATAACCAGGCGGAGCTGAGAAACCTGACGGTCCCAATCACCTCTCTTTCAAGATAGTGAGAGACCGGAGGCTGAAGGACGGAGAGACCTGTCGGTCCCAATCACTTCCCTTTCGAGATAGTGAGAGACCGGAGGCTAAAGGACCTGACGATCTCAACTCACTTCCATTTCGAGATGGTGAGAGACCGGAGGTCAAGAACGCTCGGGGTTTAAGAGTACTCTCGGTGGCTACTATCCATCCCAGGAGTGGGCAGAAACCCGGAGTCGGTACAAGAGTACATGCAATGTTAATACCGCTTAGGCATGACAATGTGCGAGGGTAGCTAATCTACCGTAGAGTAGTGAAGCCTGAAGGCTGAGTAGAGGTACCGGGTGCCCGCACGAGTTATTCTATCCTATTACAAGCATTACAGTATATCAGTCAGGTTCGAGTCAAGACATGTCCACAGAATACAACACACACACACCCATACAACCACACCGCACTGATACTAAATACAACATAATAAAATACAAGTCCATTTTCTTGGCGAGGAAAGTCACTCGCCTAAAACGCCACTTTTGAAGCTTTGCGCGTCCAAATTCCCGGGAGAGGAAAAACACCAAGTGAACAAAGGAAAGGGGGGCTTGGCCTTTGGGTGGCCGCCGGCCCTAGGGGTGGTGCGCCACCCCTTGGTGGCCTAGGGGATGTTCGGTCATGGCAAGAGAGAGGAGAGAGTGAAGGTGGAGGTGTTGGAGTAGGTGGTGGAGTAATTTGGTGGAGTTGAAGTTGTTTGGAGGAAAATGAAAGGAAATTTGAAGAAGGTGAAGATGATGGTGATGTTGAGGTTGAGGGTGATGAAGGTGGTGTTATGGTGGTGAAAGTAAAAATGGTGGTGAAGAGGGAAGCTTCTTAGTGGTGGTGATGGAATTTGTGGAAGGTGGTGAAATTGTCGCCGGAATGATTAACGGAATAATCGTGAACGATTACCGGAATAATCACCGGAGATGTTGCCGACGAAGAAGAGCTCGGCCCCAATCCAAGGAGGGTGGCCGGCCTAGGTTATGGTGGTGGGGTGATGGTGAAATTGATGGTGGAAGTGAAGATGGTGGTGGTGACGTTGGTGTTGTCGTTGAAGTTGTTACCTAAATGATTACCGGAATAATCGTAAACGATTACCGGAATAATCATCGGAGATATGGCCGATGAAGAAGAGCTCGGCCCCAATCCAAGGAGGGTGGCCGGCCCTATAAAAGATGATGGGGTGGTGGTTTTGTGAAGAAGTTTTGTTGTGGTGGTAGTTTTGGAAAAGGTAAAGGAGAAGGTGAAGGCTTTGGTGAAGTTGTTGAAGTTGTGGTGCTTTAAATGGAGATGGAGGAGGAAGAAGATGAAGGTAGGAAGTTGGAGAAGTTGTAGTAGTTGTTGTTGTGGTGGAGATGAAGGAGGAGTTGGTGGTGGTTAAGGTGTTGGTGAAGAGAAAATGAAGTGGAAAGGAGAAAGAAAGGTTTATATAGGATTTGGAATTGTGAAGGAGATGTAAAAATGTTTTAGGGAGGGGTTTTTTGTAAAAATGGAGAGGTGAGGTGGCTCTTTGGCCGGCCATGGTGATGGGAGAGGAGTTGGATATTTTAGAGAAGATATTTTTGGAGGAAAGGAGATATTTTTGGAGGAAGAATGTAGAAGATAATGGAAGAATGGAGAAGTTTGGAGAATTTGGTGGAAGGAAAAGGAAGGAAAGAAAAGGAAAAAGGAAAAGAAAATGAAAAGAGGAAGATATTTTCTTGAAAGAAAAAGTGAAAATAATTAGAGTAGCGGATTCCCGGGATTCGGTTGCGGATGCGGAAAACTTTCGGAAAAATACCGAAATCGTCCGAAAATCAAGTATCTCGGAACGACCCGCAAAAATTCTCAAAAATTAAGAATATTATTCTAAGAATCATGGTGAAATCCATTTCAATAAATTCTTTATAGTTTTTAAATTAAAAATCCTGAAATTAGCCGTCAATATCGGTCGACACCAAATCTGGCAGAAATCTGATAAATTCTGAAAATTCCCAAAAAATGAATTAAGATATTAAATATTATTCTAAGCAAATATGGGAAAGCGGTTTCTCAAAATTTGGCTCCATTTGTAAATTAAAAATCCAGGAATCGGTCAGCGGTGCTGGTCGACACCGGTTTTGAAGATTTTCCATTTAATTCAGGAAAATTTCAGAAAATCATAGAAAATCTAAAATATTGGAAATGATGTTTGAAACTGAAATTGGTCAAATCTGAATACCGGAAAGACCAAATTGAGTAAGACACTAGGATCGGGTCCCTGGTTCAGAGAAGAACAGATTCTGAGTCCACGAATCCGGATCCAAGACAAAACGATCATATAAATAATTCATAATACAAAATAAATACAGGAAGTAAATTGAAAAATACGATCAGAAAATATGAATACGCAACTAGGTACGTATTCTGGGAGTGGGGTGTTACAGGTCGACACATGATGACTCGACCCCTTTAACCCGACCCGACCCAAATTGCCACCCCTAGTTAAAACTTTGCCAGGAAAACTCAGTGAAAAAATCATGACTAAGAAAAAAGAGTACAATGCACAAAACAAAATCTTCCCTGAAAAATACACTCCCCCTGATGAGATAAACTCCACTTTTAGCATGTAACATTTATGAAGCGGCTCATATTAACTTTATATATTAGCTTCTTGAATGTCGATATCAGCAATGCTTTTGTGAATAAATCTGTCTGATTCTCACTTGACCGTATTTGCTAGATATCAACATTGCCTTTCTTCTGGAGTTCATATGTGTAGAAGAACTTTGATGATATATGTTTGATTATGTCACCTTTGATGTAACCTTCATGTATTTTGTACAATACAAGCAACGTTATCTTCAAACAATGTTGTTGAAGTATCTTTCATTGAGAACAATCCACATGATTCTCGAATATGCTGGATCATGAATCTTAACCATACGCATTAACAACTTGCTTCATGGATTGCAAAATTTTCAGTGTGATTGGATGAAATGACAATTAGAGTTTATTTTACAGTTCTTCATGATATAACAGTGTCACCACATGTGAAGACATAGCCTGTTTGTGATCTCCTTTTATGTGGATCATAAAATATCTAGTATCTGCATATTCAATTAAATGTAACTTTGATTCTTAACAAACCCAAATTAATTATTCCATATAAATAGTGAAATACGTGTCTGACACCATTCTAGTGCCTTCAAGTTGGGGTAGAGCTATATCTTGCTAATAGGTTGACTGAAAATGCAATATCTGACCGTGTACTAATTGCACTAAGATATGATACTTCAAGACTAAGAAGCTCTTCACCCTCTTCAGGAGGATAGAAAGATCTTTTTTCACATCAAGCGATCGTATGAAAATCGAAGATGTTAATGGATAAGATTTATCCATATAAAAAATGACTTCCAGATTTTTTTGGTGCACGATTTTTATGAAGAAAAAATCCTTCTCAAAAGTGCTCAATATTTACGCCAAGAGAAAATTTTATTTTTTAAAGATTTTTCATTTCAAACTTCTTTTTTTCCTCAAATAAGTGACTGATTGAAGCTAAACCTGCATAAAAAATACGGAATTTTAGAACTTAAGATTAGGATGTGCAAGTGCTCAATTCTTACCGCTATAGCAAGTGGCTATGCGGGTCGTGATCCACAAGGAGGGTTTTGCGATAGAAGTGTTTACGTTTCTTTATTGAAATCTTAATGAAGATAAAACAAAGATTCTTCTTTGGTTAAAGTTAAGAAAATGAAAAAGAGTTAATAGTTAAAGTTAAGAAGAAAGTGGTAGAATAGAAAGTGGAGAAAAAATCAGAAAAAGATGAAAGCGATTATGTACAAATGAGTTGGGAAAGAAAGCGATTTTGAGGATATGGTGTTGGTGATTTAATTTACAGAAATAAAAGAAAACAAATAAAAACAATTACTTACCTTCTTTTCACCAAAAGCTTACCTTGAGTCTTTGCGACGATGTTACCTTGAATTGGATGCAATCAACGCATAGCCCATAAGAGTCGATTTTTGGTCTCTTCCACATTACATCATCAAGATACTCAAGCATGAAATGATACAGAGAGACTCACAATTCCATCGTCATGAGCTATCGGTGGCACTCGCAAAAGCAAGGCTCTTTCGATGCTTTAGACTCACTTGGAAGACAGTTGTACCAAAAAGAAAAATGAAGTAGAAAAGAAGAAGTAGAAGAAAACTAAAAAGAAGTACATACGAAGAAAGAACATCGATTCGATTTCATAACGATCAAAGAAAAGAAGTAAACCTTACACCATTGTCACTCTTAGCTCAAGCTTCATTCTTGTTCTTCGATGAAAGTCGATCTCCTCTGAATTACATAAATAAAAACTAAAATTACATGAACAAGAAAAATAAAAACCTAAACTAAGAAATGAAAAACTAGTCTAAATCCTAACTCTGCATGGTCGTCCATTTTCAGCACAAAGAATGGCCTTTTATAGGCAAAAAACCCAGTATGCAGGATCCCGGGGAGATCGGAGGAGCAAACGCTCCCCCTAACTCCCCAACCTTGCCTCAGAAACGTAGCTTAGGCTGCGTTTTCGCGGCCAAGGTGTGGCCAGGTGGCCACACCCTGTTGGTGGGTTGCCCTGATTTCGCCCTCTGACTTTATCTGGAGTTGGTTTTCAGTTTGAGTCCTGGATTCTGACGAAATGGCCTTGGATTCTTGGCTTTAACCGATCGATTCTGAGAGGATTCTTCTCAACCGGTTTTTAATCTCTTGATTTTGCCCTGATTTACTGAGTGCGAATTTATTCTGATTTAATTTAGAATTTTGGTGGGCTATGGGCTCATTTCTCTTCATCTCCTTAAAGATTGGGCCTGCAAATAAATTAAACAATTAATTAGAACAATGCAGCCTTTTATTCTATAATAAGTATGAACATATGATATTAAATATGCAACATTAGCGACCAATCACACCCCCATACCTATCTTTTGCTCGTCCTCGAGCAAAACAACTAAACTATACTAAGGATTATTAGACCACTTTCGCAGGTCACGCGATTGCACTGAGCATGTGCAACAAGCCGTTAAACCTCTAGGTTTCCCCTAGAGGACGAGTTTTGTCTCGTGAGGGTTTTCAGCGGATTGCACCCACAAAATCCATAAAGAAAGAGAAATAAAGTGTTAGTATTTTCAAAAGGCATTTTGAAGAGAAAAATATTTGAAATATAATTGTAAGATCTAAGCAATCTATAAGTTATAGGAAGACTGAATTTTTCATTCCTAAACTTAGTCTCTATTCAAAAATTTGTTATCAATTAAGGTAAGGAGTTAAATTGTACTTCTCATCTAGTCTATTACTTTACCCTAAGTCATATGCACCTTGTGATCGTGAAAATTTTGACTAAGGGTTCATTAACTCTAACTCTTATGCCTTATTTATTTATACATATATATTTTTTTGGTGGTATTATTCCTTAGTTCTATTAGGCTTTCTAATCTGCCCATGTAACGAGCCTTTAATCGATGACTCCCAAACAAAACGGTCTTAGGGCACCGGGTGAGAAGACACCCCAAGGACTTAAGGACTCGAGCAAACAAGGCCACAAAACTAAGGATTTTATTATATGAACCACTTTTAGGCGTGAATACTTATACTTTATTAGGCACAAATACCCAGCTTAATCAGAGGATTTTATATATTTTTTCTTAAACTTATCTAATCATCTTTCGCATAAATACTAAGGCTTGCTTAGGCCAAAGCACCTAGCTAATCAATAATTAGATTTGTTTATCTTATTTTTTTCAAAATTATCTAATTATCTTTCGCATAAATACTAAGGCTTGCTTAGGCCAAAGCACCTAGCTAATCAATAATTAGATTTGTTTATTTTTATATATATTTTTATAAGGCATAAGAATCTTTATTTTTGAACCCTAAGTGTGTAAGTGTATGAAGTGTGCATATTTCATCAAGGTAAAGATCAAGACTAAATTACTTTGACAAATTTTCTTCCTAACCCTAAAAATCAAACAAATAATCATATTTTGACCAAGTATAAGAAATTCGAATTTAGATTTTCCTATTCCTTAAAATTAACTTAATTTCTTACAAAAATATGTCAAAATATTATTTCTATTTTCAAAAAGTTTTTAATAAAAAAGAAAACCTAAGTTATGTTAGACCTTCCCCCACACCTATCTCATGCATTGTCCTCAATGTATGAATTAATGCATAGATGTATGAAAAAGAAGAAAGGGAAGGAAAGTGTTACCTTAAGGTGGTGGTTCCGGTGGTGGTCTGATTGGTCCACGAAACGCGGCCCAATCGACTTTTCGTGGGATTCAGAGGAACCCACTAGAAGTTTCACTAATATAACCCATTAAAATTATGAATCCTTGAAGGATTTTTATTAAGTATTTGACCCCATCTAATTTCCAAATTTCATAACTGATTTCAGAGTCAAATTTGTCAACCACCTCGTCCCAGAATGGAGTGTGAAAAGATAGAATGATTAACTTGGACTCAGGAAGGACAGGAACTAATACTGACTCAGGAAGGTGACTTAAGTCAAGTAAAGATTCAGGAGTCGAAATAAGTTCAGGAATTGGGTCCAAGCCAAGAAATTGAAACTCAAGTCCATAATTATTTTCCAACAATGGAATGTGACTTAATGTTGGTGATTCAAGTTCATGAATGATAGGTGAGGGAATCAAAACTGACTCGAAAATATTACTCAAGTTTGATAATAAAACAGGAGTCAATATTGATTTAGAAAGTTGAACTTGATCACAGATTTGAGAATCTAGGTCACATATCTCATTGAGTTCAATATCAAAAAAATGAGAACTTGCCAATTTGTCAATAGGATCTTCAAAAGTGTATAATTGGTCAAGTTTCCTCAAAGATGGGTGATTCAATTCATTATGAATTGGTACAGGATCCAATGTTGACTCCGGGAAAAGATTGAAGTCAGGTGAAGATACCCGAGTCATTATTGAATCAGGAAGAAGAATTGAATCACTAAGTTGGGGTTCAAGATCATATCATCTTCAAGTTCTATTTCAGGAAAGGAATAACTTGCCAAACTGTCAATATCTTTTTCAAAATTTGGAGTTTGGGCAAGTTCAAATGGTTGTTCTGAAATAGAATCTTGATTTCCAAAACACATGACTCTTCGGCTCTAACAGAATGGTAAGTGACATCAGAACGGTGGGAACGTAGAGATTCGACCATCATATCTATGTCACGATTACGGGCGTTTTGAGCCTGAGTCATGGCTTCAAGCATCTTTTCATAGTTGATGGGTTCATTGTTTTGATGAAAAGATGAAGTATTGTCTTGGAATTGGTGGTGAAATTGTGAGTCCATCAGATTTTGGGATTTGTGTTTGGACTCACGCATACTCATTTCCAAAATTGATAGCTTTCTATTTTGGACTGGTGGAACTGAGTATGAATCTTGGAAATATTGTGGACTAGGTGGAGAAGGAGGACAAGTTGGTTGAAAATTGGACTGGGGTAGGTGAATCCCCACTGACTCGGTGAAGAGTTGAAATCATTATGGAAATTATAGTTATTAGATTGGGGGCATGGGTTATATTGATTCGGATAAGACCAATCCGGCACACTAGGTTGGTTAAAGTCATGATATGCCGGGTTGGTAATATCCGAAAATGAACTCGGTGTGTAATATGGATTATTATTGAAGTTGAAAAAATTATTATTATAAGCCATATCACACAATGGAATACAAACAAAAAGAAAGAAAAAACAAGCAAAGAAGCAAACAAATAAAAGGAAAAAAATTCTAACTAGGTTAGGGTAGACCTATGACCTAGACGACTCCTAACTGATTAGACTGTCCACGGGAGGTTTAATGCAGACTTTGACCACAAGCTAATCAGCCAGGTCAGGGTAAGGTTGGTGGGAGGTTTTCCGTCAAAGACGTTCCTTAATTAAATAACCACCAACCTTCGGGTTTTCGACCCTTAATCCCTTTCTAGACACTGATTTTGCAGGAGTCAAATTCCAACACTTTTCCCCTTAGGATAATCTCCTAATTGAGTCCGAGATGTCCCTAGGGCCAACGTCTACTCATTTTAAGTTAAGCTTGGGTTAGTGAGTGCTTGGAATCTGATTTTTGGGCTAAGGAAGGGTGATTAAATCCCCACCTTATCTTGTTAATGGGTGGTGCCCTTAAAATCAATTTGTGCAAGTGTACAAGATAAATAAGATTCACTCAAAGCGATATAAATCAACCAAGAAGTGAGTCCTATGCTAAATACAATGCATACGTACCTTGCTCCAGCACTCTTCAACAGTAAAAATGAATTGAAAAGACACGTGCCTAAAATGCAAACGTCTAATCAACTTTTTATCTTTTCAACAAATGTTTTACTGTTGACTATTAACAGGCTTATGTGATGGCATATAAGAAAAAGTAAAGTTGCAGAAACTACAATTTGCAAAGCAAGCAGCCCTGCAAAAGAGAACGTTAGTAGTCCACTCCTTTTTGCCGCATTTTTGCGGCGTTGGCCGCGGATCCGCGGCAAAGCAGAGGGCACTTGGTCTCTGCTTTCTAGAGCAGAGGCCCAAGGCCACTTAAATGTTACGGCAACTTTAATTTCCTGCTTTGCTTGCCCTTTAACCTGCAACAGAGAAGAAAGTTCGTTTTAGTTCTAAAAAATTTTCAAGAAAAATCAGATTTCAATAAAAACAACGTTACCCTCCCCGGCAACGACGCCAAAATTTGATTGAAGCTAAACCTGCACAAAAAATACGGAATTTTAGAACTTAAGATTAGGATGTGCAAGTGCTCAATTCTTACCGCTATAGCAAGTGGCTATGCGGGTCGTGATCCACAAGGAGGGTTTTGCGATAGAAGCGTTTACGTTCTTTATTGAAATCTTAATGAAGATAAAATGAAGATTCTTCTTTGGTTAAAGTTAAGAAAATGAAAAAGAGTTAATAGTTAAAGTTAAGAAGAAAGTGATAGAATAGAAAGTGGAGAAAAAATCAGAAAAAGATGAAAGCAATTATGTACAAATGAGTTGGGAAAGAAAGCGATTTTGAGAATATGGTGTTGGTGATTTAATTTACAGAAATAAAAGAAAACAAATAAAAACAATTACTTACCTTCTTTTCACCAAAAGCTTACCTTGAGTCTTTGCGACGATGTTACCTTGAATTGGAGGCAATAAGCGCATAGCCCATAAGAGTCGATTTTGGTCTCTTCCACATTACATCATCAAGATACTCAAGCATGAAATGATACAGAGAGACTCACAATTCCATCGTCATGAGCTATCGGTGGCACTCGCAAAAGCAAGGCTCTTTCGATGCTTTAGACTCACTTGGAAGACAGTTGTAACAAAAAGAAAAGTGAAGTAGAAAAGAAGAAGTAGAAGAAAACTAAAAAGAAGTACATACGAAGAAAGAACATCGATTCGATTTCATAACGATCAAAGAAAAGAAGTAAACCTTACACCATTGTCACTCTTAGCTCAAGCTTCATTCTTGTTCTTCGATGAAAGTCGATCTCCTCTGAATTACATAAATAAAAACTAAAATTACATGAACAAGAAAAACAAAAACCTAAACTAAGAAATGAAAAACTAGTCTAAATCCTAACTCTGCATGGTCGTCCAATTTCAGCACAAAGAATGGCCTTTTATAGGCAAAAAACCCAGTATGCAGGATCCCGGGGAGATCGGGGGAGCAAACGCTCCCCCTAACTCCCCAACCTTGCCTCGAAATGCGGCTTGGGCCGCGTTTCCGCGGCCAGGGTGTGGCCAGGTGGCCACACCCTGTTGGTGGGTTGCCCTGGTTTCGCCCTCTGACTTTATCTGGAGTTGGTTTTTCAGTTTGAGTCCTGGATTCTGACGAAATGGCCTTGGATTCTTGGCTTTAACCGATTGATTCTGAGAGGATTCTTCTCAACCGGTTTTCAATCTCTTGATTTTGTCCTGATTTACTGAGTGCGAATTAATTCTGATTTAATTTAGAATTTTGGTGGGCTTTGGGCTCATTTCTCTTCATCTCCTTAAAGATTGGGCCTGCAAATAAATTAAACAATTAATTAGAACAATGCAGGCTTTTATTCTATAATAAGTATGAACATATGATATTAAATATGCAACATTAGCGACCAATCAGTGACAGACTTTGTGAGCTCTTCAGGAGTTCATGTGAGGTTCAAATCATCAACATATACTGCAACTATGAGAAAATCAATTTTTGATTTACTTATGAATATACATGAACAGAAGAGATAATTTACATACCTTTCTTTTAATATCTATTCATTAAGATAATTGTACCACACGCGTCCTGATTATTTTAATCCATAAAAGAATTGTTGCAGCTTAATTGAATATTGATTACGAGTTTTTGAACTATGTTCTTCAGAAACATTGAATCCTTCAGGGATCTTCATATATATGTCATTATCTAATGATCTATATAAATCTGTCATAATAATATCCATAAGATACATGCTTAGTCTTTGTGAGACTACCAAAGTGATCGAGGAGTAGTAGCATCCATTACATGAGAGAATTTTTTTTCATAATCAATTTCAGGTCTCTGCAAAAAATCTTGTGCTACAAGTTGAACTTTATATCTTACAATCTCATTATTTTCATTTATTTTTCGAATAAATGTCTACTTATACCCTGTAGGTTTTATATTCTCAAGCGTTTGGACTACGTTTCAAGTACTTTTAGCTTTTTGCTAAATAATCTAATTCTGTCATATTGCTTCTTTCTATTTTGGCCAATCATGTCTACATCGACACTCTTCGATGATATGTGGTTCAAGATCCTCATCACTTTTAGTGATTTCAAGTATTACTGTGAAGGTAAATATGTCATCAATAATAATATTACTTTTATCCTATATTGTAACACCCTGTTCCCAGAATACGTACTTAGACATGTATTTTGATTTTTAATCATATTTTTTCGATTTAATTTTTGTATTTGTTTTGTTTTATGATTATTTGTGTGATGGTTTTTTATTGGATCCAGATTCGTGGACTCAGAGTCAGTACTAATCTGAACCGGGGACCCGATCGTAGTGTATTGCTCGATTTGGTCTTTTTGGCAGTCAGATTTGATCGGTTTTAGTTTCAAATATTATTTTTCAATATTTTAGATTTTTTATGATTTTCTGAAAATTTTCAAAATTATTCTGCAAAATCTTCAAAACCGGTGTCGATCGGTGTCTCTAACCGATTCTCAAATTTTTAGTTTTCAAATTGAATTAAATTTTTAGAAATAACTTTCAAATTACTTCTTAGACTCTCATTTTTATCTAAATACATTTTTTGAGATTTTTCTGAATTTATTGAAATTGACCAGTTTTGGTGTCGACCGGTATCGCCGGAAGATTTCAGGATTTTAATTTGAAAACTTATTGAATTTCTTGAATCCAATTTCACCATACATCTTAAAATAATATTTTCTATTTTTGAGAATTTTTTGGAGCGTTTCTGAAACAGTCGATTTCTACCGAATATAATATTATTTCCCTTCTTTCTTTTCTTTCCTTCTTTCTTCAATTCTTTTTCCTTCCTTTTTCCACATGGCCGACACACCCCCGTAGCTTGCAGACCCCAATGCCTCATCACCATCACACCTTCCCTCTCCCATCACTTCTCTTTCTTAAAAAAAATAATTTCACTTTCTCTCTCCCTATTTCTCTTTCACTCCCACTTTCTCCCTCATAGGCTCATCTCTCTCTACCCCCTTGGCTCTACTGCCGGCCACACCAGCACCACCGCCGCCACCGCCGCTGGCGTCCCCTCTTGCCATATCCTCTGGCCACCACCAAACCATTAACATCCAACTCCCTCTCCAACTCCATCTTCAGTAACAACAACAAATTACTCAATTCCACTACCATCTTCTTCCTCCAAACCCATCACATCTCCTTCACCACTTCCACCGCCATTCCCTTCCCTTCCCCATCTCCTCCGCCACCCCCTCCTCCACTTCTTCCATTAACACCACCATACAACTCCACCTCCTCCTTCTCCACTAACAACATCACTCTACCACCATCCTCTCCACAGCCCTTACCTTTACCACCATCACAAACACCTTATCACCACTCCCATCATCCCACCACCAAGATCCACCACAACCACAACCACTTCACCATTTCCACGTCCAAACAACCCCTACAAAATCCATCTCCATCACCTCCACCACCACCAAAGAAAAACCCACACCCCTTACTTCCCTCTCCTCTTCTTGGCCAGCCTCCCTATGGCCGGCGGCCACTGGCCGGCCATGGCTTCCCCCTATCTCCCCTCTTTTGTCTCTATAATTTCTCTTATTTTGTAATACAGGATTTATAATAATTATAGTACTTTAATACGTATATATGTATTTTGTATTATTGTTATTAATATTATTGGTGGTAGTTGTTATTATTATTACCATTATCATTATTGTTATTGTTATTAGTATTATAGGTATTGTTAATTATTGTTACTAGTATTTATTATTCTTTATTTATATTATGTAATGTTATTGATGCTATTATTATTAATATTATAATTGCCTATTGTTATTATTGATTTTGTGTTGTTATTATTATACCCTTTTCTATTTCATACCCATACCCATTATCAACCTGTATCTTGTTAACCATTTGGCCTTTACCCATAACATATTATCACTTATCCTATAACCCAAACCCTTTAACTCTTCACCCAATACCCAACAGCCCGTTAACCTATAACCTCATCCTATCCATATAATCCAAAATTCATATCCTAATTAATTCAAACTCAAATCATAATTAATTAGATTTTATCCTAACTAAACCCATATTCTCTCTAACTATTTTCTAATCAAAATATTATCCCAAGCCTCTCGTCATTTCCAACTTACAGCCGACTTTTCCATCATCACCCCAGTCATTATCGAGTACCCCCATGTGTGCACCCCACCTCCGTGCACATCTCTCTTCAGGCCGCATCTTCGCCATGGCCGAACCCCATCACAACCGAGCTCCACCTTCAAGCCTCCCT
The DNA here is from genome assembly GCA_038442645.1 of Agave tequilana. NCBI lineage: Eukaryota > Viridiplantae > Streptophyta > Magnoliopsida > Asparagales > Asparagaceae > Agave > Agave tequilana. The sequence goes on from JAVJIF010000922.1 coordinate 23,610, forward strand.
TGGCTACGTCTCGAACACCCCCGGAACCATGCCCTCCTCCACGACATGCTTCTACCAGCAATGCAAGCTGAGCCCATGCCATGTCCCGACCTCTCCTCCACTTGGCCGCCTCCTCCTCGCGCACCAACCTAGTCCATAGCCACTGCCATGCCAACAACAGCAACATCTCCAATCCCCATGGCCAACCCCTTGGCAGCTCTCTCCATCTTGGTCGGCGGCAAACCTGTTGCTACAAGCCTCACCTCCAGCACCCTACCGTCCATCTCCTTGCCACCTTCCTCCCCACCACAGCATAGCAGCACGAGGTCCCTGCTTTTCTCCTCCTCATCCTCACGCCGAAGCTCGCCTTCTAATCACTGCCGCTTGCGTGATCACCATCAAAAACTCTGTGCACCACGACAACACCGCGAACTCCGTCGTGCCTCCGTGCCCCTGTCTCCAACTCCCCCACGCACACTAACAAATCCGGCCATCATCCTCCATGGCTGCCCCTTCCCTCCTCACGATTGCGCAAGCATCTCCCCCTCAACCCCATGGCCTGCGCCCCCTTGCTGCGCACCAACAGACCTGCAGGACCTCGGCAGCACCTTGCCTCCACCAAACTCTCTCGGCTGCCCTCCTCCCTGCGCAAGCCTCGCGGCAGCCTGAAGCCTTGGTCGTGCCTTCTCTCATTAGGTCGGGCATAGTGTTGCTGCACCCACAGCCCTGTCGCAAGCTCCCTCTCCATCCATGGCCACGAGCTCCGCCAGTGAGCCACGGAGCACCCACCTCCTTCCTCTCGGCGTGAATCCTCTCCATGAGTCTTCGCGGGCACCACCTTACCGCCGGAGATGCCACCGGAGCTCCATTGTAGCCGCCGTTCACATCTCCCCTTCCCTACATGAGTTTTCCCTCCTTTTGTGAATGGGTATGTGTAAATTGTGTTTTATATCTCTCTTTCTATATATATAATTATGTGTGTGTTGTGTGAATTAGTGTATATACAAGTATATATGTGTACGTATATAGGTGCATGTATGTATATGTATACTTGTAAATGTATATATGTGGGTGTGCACGTATGTAAGAGTGTATTTATATTTATATGTGTGTTCAGTTGCGTGTTGCAGCGATATGGACCCGTTTAGTGAGATCCAGACCCATTACAAGAGATTTGGATTCGTGCTCTTTATGGACTCGATATACTGGCGATTCGAAGACCGATCCATGAGATGACCTGGAGGTTCATACCAGTTCGTGCAGTGAAGACCAGAGGACGATTCAAATCCAAAATAACATCATTTCATATGAGTGTTTTGTTCTTGTGTCATTTTCTTATTTATCATTGTCAGTGTTATTTTTATGTTGCCTGTATCATTTCATGTGATAATCTGATATATTTGACCAGTATGATTACCTGTACCATTTCATATAATGTCAGTGAGTGTACAATTTTATTGTACAGTGTATCTGAATGCTTTTAGCATCATTTCATGTGATTGTTAGTTACCCATATGGATTCAAGACTGTTTGTAAAATACAGTAGACTGTGACTTGATTCATTTTACTAATCATCTGGCTTAGTACATATTTGAGGATAGAGGATATTTGAGGATATAGGACATATCTTATGGTGTTTAACGGCAATGGTTGGTAATTATTCCGACTAGAACACCTGTGGATATTGAGAAAATATTAGATATGATATTGCTTTACCGATAAGACTGATTTACTAATACTTAGATTGGTATTGACTTAGCTAGTGTTGAAGTTGACTTGAATGTTATATACCTTACATTGGATTTGATCAGTGGACTCGAATGTGATGGATTTGATCTTAGGTTGAGGAGTAGGCGTAGATCGGGCTGATCTGACCTGGTATATATATATACATAATTGATTAATTACTTAGATTTCTGGATCTTGTGATTGAGTTTAATAGAAGTGAGAATGTATGATGATCTTAATCAGATTGGATAGTAATGATTGGTTAGATATAAATGATTATGTGTTCTATATGTTGGGACCTGAATATATCGGTGACTTAGAAGATGAATACACTGATGATGTAGAGGAGGAATATACTGCTGAGTTGATTGACATGAGGTTTGTGTTCTTTTCAGAAGATGTTGATTAGTGTTCTGATGAGATTGATGTAGTTGGGTTGAAATTTGTGAGTATTCTCGGTTTCCCCTAATTATATTGTTTAATTATTGATGATCTTGTGGATGTTGATTATCAGAGGTAGAGGTATTATAGATTCCATATTGCTTGAGGATGTTCTACTCTTTATTCATTTCGGTATCCGTTGACTTAGTTGATCTTGAGGATATCAGTAGACTACTCTTCGTGATTGATTCCTAGTGATTACTGTTATCCAGTTATAGAGATAAAATTATTATGAGAGTGTATTCATTGATATCGGTGAATATATGCATTCAGAGTTTGATAGCATTTACTATTTGATCTCACTTATTGGTAACTTAGAGGATCAGAGTTGTTTGATAAGATGAGAGAGCTGATTGATTGTATATTGGACTTGTGGTTTACGGTACCGGATACTCTGTTACAGGCCTAGTATTTGATGTTCATAATGGCTTCTGAGCCTATGGGTTGATGGATCAGTTACTGATAACGCCTTAGTACAGATGGATGAGATTTGACTGATTCTAGAAGGGACTATGTTGTAAGGGATCAGTATCTAGACTTGTTACTACAATTATTCATGTTATTGAAAGTTACTGAGAAAGTATTGTTAGATCGTAACACTATGTACAACTCTATTCATCGTATACACGGTTACTGTTACTGTTCACTGTTCTTATTACTGTTCACCGTGTATACGATTATTGTTACTGTTACTGTACTATTATTGTTACTGAGTACCTAGCGGTATGACCTGGTTCAGTGCCAGAAAACTGAGGTCGTGGTCCCAAGTATGGACGAGACTCACCTAAATCATGGACAATATCTCTAACCAATCAATTTCAATAACTTAGGACCCTGATTAACACGTGTAGTAGGCGTAGTATGGGATGCGTCTACTACAGGTGGTAATTGGTGTCCACTGACATAATAAATAATAATGTATTATAACTAATTGTCTTTACCTGATACATGTATGTATGGTGGACACCCAATGATATATCTGACCTGATTGGACATTTGACTCTAGTACTGATTGATTCTACCCACATGGTATATAGATTGTGATGGACACATGACATTTGATTTTATCACTGACTGCCTTATTTACTGTCTATTTATATTTGCATATTACTACAGTCTTATTCTAGTTTATAGTTTTATTTCATATGCTCACACATTATATGCATATATACTTTCCCTTTTATTTTACACACTCACTGGGTCATTTTCTGACGACCCTAGATTTGCACGTCTAGATATTGAATGTTTTTATTTTATGGACCAGGTATTCGATGAGGCTGGATATGTTGCGAGAAGCTGGAGTTTCTCTCTACCTATTCAGGTATTATTGTCTTTATTTTCATTTATGTTGATTCTCTATATATTACTATCAGTCGTTATTCCTTTTTTGTATTCATTCGATATCATGTGTGAACATCCATATGTAGTATTGCAGTGATGTTGACTCTTCACAGTGATTATATGGCTTGTTCATGTTACTTTAGACTTAGCGTGTATACGTGGGGTATTTTCCTCGCGTATATATGTCGCCGACTCTCGTCGTGATTCCGTTTCCACGTATTTTGGAAGCGGGGCATGACAGTCTCTTTCTCCTCTCTCTCTTATTCTCCCTCTCTCTTGAAATTCATTCTCTCTCCTCTCTCTCTCTCTCCCCCTCTTATTATTCTCTCTCAAAAATAAATTAATATATATATTAATATTAATATATGGATTGGTAGAGTGCACGTGTTCTTAGGATTCTGAATTTTATGGCAATTTTTTGATGATTTAGGCGAGTGCTTTTCTCTAGTATTTTCATATGTTGCGAGTTCTATTCTAGAGTTTGATACATGTTATGCGAGCACAAATTCTGGGTTAAGTACGAGTACTCCTTTTCGGTATTTGAGTTAGTATTATACTTGTATTGGATATGCCTAGCTATGCTCCCGCTTTGCTCGGCTTCTCTCGGCTTCATATAGCTAATTAATAAGTTAATCTATTATTATCATAGATATGGTTGTGAAGAGTTTGAAATATTTAACTATATTGTCCTCCTGTATCATGTTACATGACCGGATGATTGCCTGACATATGATATTGTGGCTCTGTATTCAACTTACCTGACACAGACATATTAAGTACCTGGCATTGATACTTGACACCTGATATCTGACACTTGACAATTAACATGCTATTACTTGATACTGGACATGCTTTCACATGGTACTGGTACACTCGATTTGATATTGTGACACCTGATTAGATACTATTACACCGGACATCTGTATTACATTGTCCATTTATGATTATCGCTTTTACAGGGACTTGGGATGATTATTATACTGTTATCAGACATCTAGTACTCCTTAACTCTTGTACTTTTGAACTCTTGTGCTCCTGAACCCCTGTATTCCTGAACCCCTAGAACAGGGAGACTTTGGATATTATACTCCTGATGCTATACTCTTGTTGATCCCCGTAATTAGATAATCATGGATGTTGGATTACTGTGAATTAGCTGTGGACATTATCACCAGACAATCTATAATGAAACTGATGGATACCTGTATGATGTCATATTTATAATGGTGGATATCTCTGAAGTGTCATGTGGGGCGCGTAATAATATGTCCCCAAAAGCAGTAGCCTGATCTCTGAAGTATTGTGTAGGGCGCGTAATGATAAGTGTTGGCCCAAAGGCCTATCACCCTAGTTTTGATGATGATCAACTCATGAAGTTATGTTTACTAATGATCTTGTGTTTAATTAGTGACAGATTCATTATCAAGATCTTAGTAGGTGCATAGCTCAACAAAGGATAAAATGTCAAGATTTGGAGCTAGCACGGTGTGATCCAAGGAGCTTTTGGATCAAGCTTGGACCAAGTCAAGAAGATGAGAAGCCTTCAAGTGAAGACTTCAAGAAGATGAAAACTTGTGTCTAGGTATAAGATTTTGTTTTTAGATAAAATGTAAAGGATAGAGTAGTTGGTGGATTGCTCAAGTATTATATCACACACACACTCTTGATAGAATTGTTTTCATAAAAGATTTTTAGTTTAGAAAAGATTTTTCTTTGTGACAAAATACTATTTGGTTTTTGATATTCATGTTTACATCTTTCAACCAAAACCAAGTTTATGCTTAATGCCAAAAATATAGATATTTCATCTTGATTGTGTAGTGGATCATATCCATACACACTATGCTTTAAAAGTATATCTTGTTTTTGTATTTGATGAAGAGTTTTGAAAAATAAGTTTTTTGAAAAATACAAGTTTTCACATGAGCCAAATATTTCCATATTACAAAAATAGTCCAAATCTTTTATAACATGCCTTAATTTTGTGCAAGCATGTTTGTATATCTAAGTATATTGGTTAAACTATTTTTATAGATTTTTATGTATTTTATGGGATTTTTATGAAAGCCAAAAGACCAACATTTTTCTCCCAAGTGCTGACCCAGAATTGGCTTACGGGTCGACCGGGCGGGTCGACCGGAACCAAGGGCAGGTCGACCGCAAGGGTCGACCGACGTGCACAGAGCCGTGCAGTCTGTCAGTTCAGTGGGCGGGTCGACTGGGCGGGTCGACCGGAACTGAGAGCAGTGCTCTCTGTTCTTTTGGGTCGACTGGGCGGGTCGACCGGAGGCTCCAACGGTCGGATTTTTGACCGTTGGGGGTCGACCGGCCAGGTCGACCGGCAGGCCTGACAGACCCCAACGGCTATATTTTTCTGGCCTATAAATTTGAGGGTCTTGTCATTGTTTTGGAAGAAGATTTTAGGAGAGCTTTGAGCCAGTTTTTCCCATTCTTTTAAAAGGGTTTTCTCCACAAATTTGAAAGCAAATATTTCCTATCTAAAGGGAAGATTTTATCAAGAGTGTTAAAGTGATTCTTTGAGTTTTCCTCCACCATTCTCTTCCTAGTTTTTCTCACACAAACACTTGAGCATCCATTGATTATTCAATCCTTAGGAGTGTTGTTGTGAGAGTTTGTAATTGGTGATCAAAGTGTTTAGATCACCAAGAGATCATTTCTTGTACTTTGAGGAGGCGGACGTGTGTGTCCGCGTTGTTTCGAGTTCGGGTGCGAACTCCGTGTTTGAGGTGCGGCCTCGGCAAGCTTGTGGGGCTTGCGTGTGTACGGGACTAGGGAGTCCGAGGGCTTGTAGGTGTTGCGGCACCGAGGAGAGATCCATTGGGATCTTGCATAGTAGAAATCCTTCGTGTATCGAAGGCGAGGATGTAGAGCAAGTGTGCTCGAACCTCGAAACAAACCCTTTGTGTTTGCGATTGCTCTCTCTCTCTCTCTCTCTGTCTCTTTTATATCTTGCATGCTATTACACGTCTTTATTATTACATGCTAGATATTCCTTGTGCTCATATTGATATACTTGCGTGGGATTGTTTGCTAACACTTGTATTCAACCAAGAGAGCCAACGCGGCACCTCAACCCATTCAAGGGGAATCTAGAGGAGTTTGTCCAGAGCCCTTCACGGGGAATTCGACGACACTCTTTGGTTATACGTGGTGTTTAGTGTAAGAAGTTTAATTAGGTCATAATTGTTTTTAGCTTCTGCATCATTTGGCATTAAGTGACCATTAGATTAGCCATCACCTATTCACCCCCCCTCTAGGTGAACCTTCAATTGGTATCAGAGCTTGGTACTCTGATTTGGGTCTTACAACCTAGAGTTAAAGATCCTCATTTTAGGCTTATCACAAGATATTTGTACACACACCATGGACTTCATGTCACTACCCACCTTTGACATTCTTAACATCCAAATTTGGAAGGTTAAGATGTCTATATACCTCAAGGCATTAGGCATTCATGTTTATCTTGCTACAATTAAAGATTCTTATATTAATAATAGCAAGCACATTGAGGCAAATGCAAAAGCCCTAAATGTTTTGAAGAGTACCCTAAATGATGATTACTTATTTAGGGTTGCTAACATTGACTCGGCTTTTGTAGTTTGGAACTAAAAAGTCACCTAGAGGGGGGGTGAATAGGTGACGATGCTAATCTAGTGAACTTAATGCGGAATTTAAAAAACTAATTGCAATTACAACAATGATGCACACACAAGCAAGTATAAGATATAGCAATTTGCACAATACACAAAGTAAAGAGAGAGATAGAGAGAGAGTCAATGGATCAAACGCAAACACAGAGATATGTTATCGAGGTTCGAGCACCCAGCTCTACATCCCCGCCTTCGACACACGAAGGATTTCTAATCCACTAGCTAGTTCACCAAGAACTCTCACAAGGAGTACCCAACTCCTCTCTTTACAATCACAACCTCCTCTTGAGGCACAACTCCAAGCCAACAATCTCCTCACAACTTGAGGGATTTCCAAACTCAAAACCAATACAAGGATCACCTCACAACCTTGAGGGATACAACCCAATAGCCAAACTTCCTCAACACAATGAGGGAAAGGCACAAAGCCAAGCTAAAGATAGGGTTTACAACTTAGTGGTTTCAAACAACAACCACAAAACAATCTCTTTTTCCCACACAAAATCCTATAGAAAAGATAGTAGATTTTAGCTCAAGTGTGGAGAAAACCAAGGGATTTGAAACCAGCAACTCAAAGAAAATCTTTGGGAAATAAATGAAACCAAGATAGAGAAGTTCAATTCAAAAGCTTTTCCCAAAACCCTTTTCTTTGATTTTTCAAACCCTAAAGAAAACACCAAAAAGATTGTTCAAATCAAGCTCAAAAACTTTTTTTTATTGCTGTAAAAACACTAGAGAGTATGCAAAAATTCGCACAAAAATTCTTAGAGAAAAAACTCTTGCAAATGGGGTATTTATAGGCTAATCCAGAAAATAGCCGTTGGCAGCAGAACTGCCAGAAATACCCTGCCGGTCGACCGCCCGGTCGACCGCCCAACGGTCAATTTTTGACCGTTGTTAGCTACCGGTCGACCGCTCGGTCGACCGAACAAACAGAGAGCAACTCTGTTAACAGTCGGTCGACCGCCCGGTCGACCGGCAAACATGCACACTGATACGTGCATCAGCTAGAACTACGGTCGACTTGTCCGGTCGACCGGACAAGACTGACACAGGCACGGTCGACTGTTGCGGTCGACCGGCTCAGATCAAAAGTTGAGTTTAAAACACAATTTTGAAAAGACTTTGATTTTTATGAAAAATATCTTTAAATAGTACTAAGTATGAAACATAAAAATTGATTTGTAGGCAGAGGATTTTGTATCAAAATATTTTTGTATCTAATCATTTTTACCAAAAACCAAAACTGTATTTTCTAAAACTTGAATAGAAAATACGTTTTGTCTAAAACTCATCCAAATACAAAAACATGATATTTAAACATTTTGAAACATGATGCATATGGATAGAAATCCAATATACATGAAACATATACATATCATAGTTTTTGTTCTTAATTCCAAAATTAAGTATTGTTAAAACACAAGACCTAAAACTCATGAAATAGGTATATCAAAGTAAGTTTGTCTAAGAGTTGAAGCATGCATGTATATAGAACAAATCTAATATACATTAAACCATGTAAACTTGTTTTGATATAATATCTATTCATGCAAACCAAGATCGGTTAAACCAAAAACCGAAAACCAAAACATGATACGTGTGTGTAGTGAACTTGAGCTTATCATACTATTCTAATCTTTACAATTAGGATCTAAACCCAAAACTAAACTATGGTACCGATGTCTTCTTGTAGAGTGCAATCTCCAAGCCGACTCGATCCAAAACTCTTTGATCCACCGAGCAAGTGCTATATATGATCTTTGACGCTTGGGCTCTTGAATCAACATGTGGGTAGCTTCCAAATCATCTTGTTGAAGCTAATCACCTACTAATAACTTGATTAAAGATCTGAAACTAAAATCACAAGATTATTAGTACACATAACTACATGAGTTAATCATCAACAAAACTAGAGTGGAAGGCCTTTGGGCCAACAATCTCCCCCTTTTTGATGATGACAAAACTCATGGAGTTATATATGCATGGATTAAAGTAAAGCTTCAAAGAAGCTCCCCCTTAACTCATGCATAACAATAAAACATGTAAGATATGCAATGAATGTTCTTAAACACATATAAACATGTTCTGGATACCAATTAAAATAAAACATAAACAATGAAACATGCTCTTGATACCAATAAAACAATAATATTGAAACCAACATATTATTACTAATGAAAACCAACTAAAACATATGCATAAATCAACCATGCATATAAACCACAAATTCTTCTCCCCCTTTTTGTCATTCATCAACAAAGGGGTAAAAACAAACATAATGAAAACAAATACTTCTCCCCCTAAATCTTCAAAACAAAGAAGCAATAAATTATTCCAAGGGGTAAAACCAAAGTCAATATGTTATCAATTGAAAATAACAAACTTTGAGAAATGCCAAATCCTATTTGAAATAAAACAAGGCATTGAAACAAAATAACATTTTATATCAAAATGAAAACATGTTATGTAAACTTGATACCAATAGATAATAAAAAATTGATACCAAATTTAAGGAAACAAATAGCATCTTGATACCAAAAGAAGATATTTTTCATTATAAGCATATGATACCAATTACTTTAATATCATAAAGTTAGGGAGTGGGAAACAAAAACAATGGTAAACCAAATACCATTTGAAATATAAAATACGAGTTTTCTCCCCCTTTATGAAATACCAAAAGAAAATATGCATAGGCTTGAAATAAGATACCAATTGAAAATTAAATCAATGAAACATGATATCCATTACCAATAAAAAACTCAAGCTTAACATAACCAAAATTTGTGCTTCAAGATATAGGGATATAATAAGCACAAATAAATCATCTATATATGTATGTAAGAAATAGATACCAATTGAAATTGATACTATATGAAGTGTAAGCATACATATATAAAACAAAACATATATGAGTATACAAAAGGATGTCAAGATTGATACCAATTGAAAGAATTCAATGATACCAATTGAAACAAGAATAAGATCAAGTGTATGACTCATATCAACTACCACCCATTTCATGTTTAAGTTTTAGATGATTTTTCAAGATAAAACATACTTGAACATGGTCTCCCATCCAACCGCCCATAAATGGTAGGGGTTTTCAAAAATAGGTTTGAAAATAAGCTTTGTTTGAAAATCTCTACCATAGTGAAGAATACGAACTAGTTATAGGAAAAACTTTTAAAACTAGTACGAAATCCTTCAAGCAAGGAATAAAACACAATTGTTTTTCATGAAACACATGTAAACCACTTGACATTAAAACACTCAAAATCCATATAGCACAAATTGTACTCATGAAAACTAAATCACGAGAAAACATTAAATAGGGTGAGTGTACAAGTGTTGTGTGAAACATATCATCATGAAAATGGACAATCAAGCTCGATTGAAATTCCTTTAAAATATGAACACATGAAAAACTAAATCTTCTTTACTAAAGTAAATTTCCTCAATGACACGAAAATCATCATAACAAATTAAACTCCAAGGCATATGTATGTTTTGACAAAACAAAAGTATACATACATATCCCTAAATACAATTGAGTCCAAAATATAGATTTGCATGAAAAGCAAATGACTCAAGGGGCATACATGTATATCTTAAGGTTTGGCAAAATAGACATATACATGAAGTGAAAACACTTAATCATAGAAAACACATCAAAAATAGGAATACATGTTTGAATGCATGAATCATCAAAACTAGACTATACTGGAACATCTAAAGGGTACAAATAGGCATCCAAGCACAAACATATATAAAGGTTTATTTGTGTCCCACTACATGTGCAAGTATAAATTCTAGTCTTAATGAAAACTAACATCTAAACAAGTAATCAAATCATTATGCATAAAACGGATACAAATCAATCATGAAAAACATAAAAATGATCATGAAGCACATCCACATGCTATTAGAATCAAGAAATACATGATAGCCTATAAACATCAAAACATGTGGCTAAATTAGAAATCATACAACACAAATTATTTATCAAAACATGAATCATTAAAAAAAACATAGTCAACCATATGATTTGCATGACAAAGACATGTGCATTAAACTTATGATAAACATGATAGCTAAAACATAAAGAGAACACAAAATATGGGTCCATACTAAACATGGGTGTCTCAATAACTAATCATGTAAAGCATAAGTCTAATAAACATGGCAAATATCATACTAATCATGAAATAATGAAACATGATTCAATAAGAACAAAAATCATAAACATCCAAATGGTCATAATGCATATGCATGTGCATTAGATCTAGGGCATACATGTTAGTTTAAACAATGTGAGAACACTAAATATAGATCCATATAAGACATAGGTGCTCAAGTAACTACACATGTATAACACTATTCTAAAGAGTATGGCATAAGCATAATGAACAATAAACCATGGCATGCTATAAATAGATGAACATGAAAAGCATGCAATTAAAGAATGGGAGTTAGAGAATGATACCAAAATCGATGAAGGTGCATCTCTAATTCTCCAAACCACGGTGGTCCTCCCACCAAATCTCCTTGAGAGTGAAGCATCCAAATGGTTCTCTTTAGGCACGGAACGCATCCACTCCAAGGCACCAACACTCTCACGTTTTGCGAGAGCTCCCACCTACATCAAAAAGTATAGAGGTGGTCTTTGGTACCCATTTCTTTGTGGGTCCACGGGGGTTAGTATCTTTTCTCACCCAAACATAATTAGTTGCCAAATTTTCATTATAAATACGATCATAACAAAATCTAGCAAGGTGGCCTTTACGACCACAATGTGTACATGTGTACACGTGAGCATACATATGATGATGGTGATCATGAAAAGCATGTGTATGCCTAGATGGGTGTGCATGCATAGTTGGAGCTTGTTTCTTGCGAACCAAGGATTCCAAACGAGTGTGATTTAAAGCACATTGGCTCAAAGTGGAGCCCAAACAATCAACACTTTTCTTCAAATTATTTATATCATTTTCAATGCTAGAAGATAAAGTGGAGCATGCAATGGAAGTGCTAGAAGTAGAAGCTATGCTAGCATGGCAAACATGAATATCAATATCATTTTGCAAAGATTTATTTTTATTTAAAACCAAATCCAATTCTTTTGTAATTGCATCAATATCATTTTTCAAAGTGAGATTTTCTTTAAAAGTAAAATCTAATTTTGAAGATAAGATCTCATTGTGCTTTACAACATCATCACAATCATTTTTGTTTTTCAAAAAATCATTTTCCTTTAAAGCAAGTTCGAGTTGAGATTTAAGTGAGTCACATTCACTTGTAATCTCTTCCTTCTCTTGTAACATCAATTCAAAATTAGAGCATAAAACCTTTAATTCATTTTTCAAAACAAGATTATTATTTTTCAACAAATCATGTTTTTCTAACAAATTCTCAAGCTTTTGAACAAGTTCCATATTTAAAGTTTGAACTTCAAAACATCCATGACAATAGGAACTAGAGCTATCATCTATTTGAGAATCCGATTGTACCTCAAGGGAGTTCTTCCCTTGGACCATGAGGCATTGCTCTTCGGACTTTTCTCTCTTAGATCTCCTCATCTTGTTGATAATCCTTGGAAGCTCAGGAGAAGTCAAGATGCTCCAAACTGCAAAAGCCGAATCATAACGATCAAAACATGTAATAAATGTTCATTTAGAGATGCTCTAAGCGCCCTAAGTGCTAATGCATTGGCCTTCTTATGCTTGCTACTATTTGGGAGGGATTCTATGGTAATGGCTTGATAAACTAGATGTCCTAGGTCTTTTAATTGTTTAGTCATATTAGCCTTCCAAGCATCAAGTCTAAAATGATCAAACATAGGAGGGCTAGCCATAAGTGCAAACTAAATGTGTGCAAATGAAAATGCAAATGAAGATTAGCAAACCAAGATCTCACTCCTAGGTGGTTAAACCTAAATATCAGGAGCGCTAGCTCTGATACCAATTGAAAAGTCACCTAGAGGGGGGGTGAATAGGTGACGATGCTAATCTAGTGAACTTAATGCAGAATTTAAAAAACTAATTGCAATTACAACAATGATGCACACACAAGCAAGTATAAGATATAGCAATTTGCACAATACACAAAGTAAAGAGAGAGATAGAGAGAGAGAGTCAATGGATCAAACACAAACACAGAGATATGTTATCGAGGTTCGAGCACCCAGCTCTACATCCCCGCCTTCGACACACGAAGGATTTCTAATCCACTAGCTAGTTCACCAAGAACTCTCACAAGGAGTACCCAACTCCTCTCTTTACAATCACAACCTCCTCCTTGAGGCACAACTCCAAGCCAACAATCTCCTCACAACTTGAGGGATTTCCAAACTCAAAACCAATACAAGGATCACCTCACAACCTTGAGGGATACAACCCAATAGCCAAACTTCCTCAACACAATGAGGGAAAGGCACAAAGCCAAGCTAAAGATAGGGTTTACAACTTAGTGGTTTCAAACAACAACCACAAAACAATCTCTTTTTCCCACACAAAATACTATAGAAAAGATAGTAGATTTTAGCTCAAGTGTGGAGAAAACCAAGGGATTTGAAACCAGCAACTCAAAGAAAATCTTTGGGAAATAAATGAAACCAAGATAGAGAAGTTCAATTCAAAAGCTTTTCCCAAAACCCTTTTCTTTGATTTTTCAAACCCTAAAGAAAACACCAAAAGATTGTTCAAATCAAGCTCAAAAACTTCTTTTTATTGCTGTAAAAACACCAGAGAGTATGCAAAAATTCGCACAAAAATTCTTAGAGAAAAACTCTTGCAAATGGGGTATTTATAGGCTAATCCAGAAAATAGCCGTTGGCAGCAGAACTGCCAGAAATACCCTGCCGGTCGACCGCCCGGTCGACCGCCCAACGGTCAATTTTTGACCGTTGTCAGCTACCGGTCGACCGCTCGGTCGACCGAAACAAACAGAGAGCAACTCTGTTAACAGTCGGTCGACCGCCCGGTCGACCGGCAAACATGCACACTGATACGTGCATCAGCCAGAACCACGGTCGACCTGACAAGACTGACATAGGCACGGTCGACTGTTGCGGTCGACCGGCTCATATCAAAAGTTGAGTTTAAAACACAATTTTGAAAAGACTTTGATTTTTATGAAAAATATCTTTAAATAGTACTAAGTATAAAACATAAAAATTGATTTGTAGGCAGAGGATTTTGTATCAAAATATTTTTGTATCTAATCATTTTTACCAAAAACCAAAAACTGTATTTTCTAAAACTTGAATAGAAAATACGTTTTGTCTAAAACTCATCCAAATACAAAAACATGATATTTAAACATTTTGAAACATGATGCATATGGATAGAAATCCAATATACATGAAACATATACATATCATAGTTTTTGTTCTTAATTCCAAAATTAAGTATTGTTAAAACACATGATCTAAAACTCATGAAATAGGTATATCAAAGTAAGTTTGTCTAAGAGTTGAAGCATGCATGTACATAGAACAAATCTAATATACATTAAACCATGTAAACTTGTTTTGATATAATATCTATTCATGCAAACCAAGATCGGTTAAACCAAAAACCGAAAACCAAAACATGATACGCGTGTGTTGTGAACTTGAGCTTATCATACTATTCTAATCTTTACAATTAGGATCTAAACCCAAAACTAAACTATGGTACCGATGTCTTCTTGTTGAGTGCAATCTCCAAGCCGACTCGATCCAAAACTCTTTGATCCACCGAGCAAGTGCTATATATGATCTTTGATGCTTGGGCTCTTGAATCAACATGTGGGTAGCTTCCAAATCATCTTGTTGAAGCTAATCACCTACTAATAACTTGATTAAAGATCTGAAACTAAAATCACAAGATTATTAGTACACATAACTACATGAGTTAATCATCATCAAAACTAGAGTGGAAGGCCTTTGGGCCAACAGGAACATCATCACCTCCCTTGGCGGAAAAGATCTATATTATGCCGGGAGCGATTCGGACGTTGGAAGCGACACCTCCAACAAGTGCTACATGGTCCAAGGGGATAACCCCCTTGAGGTAAACTCCGAATCCGATGATGAAGACATGTCATATGATGAGCTTACTACCTTTTGTCATCTTGTGCTTGAAAAATATGACATGCTTAAAAAGAAGAATAAAAATTTGAAAAAGAACATTGCTTGCATGCATAAAGAACAAGATTCTTTTAGAGATAACATTGCATACTTAGAGAAAGATAATAACAAATTGAAAAAGGATTTTGATTGCATGTTTAAAGAAAAAGATTCATTTAAAAATAAGGTTGCATGCTTAGAAAAAGAAAATAAAGATTTGAAATATGAGAATGTTTCCTTGCTTGCAAAATTGAATGATTTATGTGAAGGGAACACTACTTTGGAAAATAAAATTGCTTTGGTGAAAAAACAAAAGGAAGATGTTTTTAAAGAAAATAAATTTTTGAAAAGAAAAATTTGTGAAAAAGAAAAGATTTTGTTTCACAAAAGAAAAAGGAAAGTGATTCTTTATCTCATCATGTTTTTCATGCCACCACTAATGAGATTAAAGATTTGAAAAATAAAATGGATGGTTTGAGTTCAACTTTGAACTCTTGTGCTTTTAATCATTCTAGGTTGGAGTCAATGTTTTCAAAGAAACAACTCCACACATTCATGCACATCATAACCATGCATTTGCTTATGTTGCACAACATGATCACACTCCTACACATAAGCATACTAAGGTGTACGTATGTACACATTGTGGCCGCAAAGGCCATTTAGCAAAATTTTGTTATGACAAGTTGCATTATTTTAATTTTGCTAAAAATAAAAATGCTTGGGTGCCTTACAACAAGACTAACCCCAAAGGACCCAAGAAAATATGGGTACCAAAATCCCCACCTTTTGCTTTTGATGTAGGTGAGGGCTCTCACAAGACGTGAGAGAATTGGTGCCTTGGTGGTGGATGCAATGGACTCTATGGGCACATCTTAGACGCATCACTATCAAGGAAGCTTGGTGGGACAACCACCATATTTGGAGCTTTAGAGTTGGTAACAATCTCTAAACTCCTACTTTTATGTACATGCTTTTAATTTCATATATCATATAGCATGTTCATATTTTTGTGTGCTTCATGTGGTATTTACATGCTTAGATGTAGAATGTGTCAAACTTGCATTTATACATATATGATTAGTGAACTACAATTGACTCATATATATTTGAACTTCATGCTCACTTGTATCCACTATATGCATATGTATAGACTAGTTTTGATGATTCTCTTTTATACATGTTTTTGCCTATTTTTATGCTTTACTTCATGGTATATGTATTTTTAATTCAAATCTAATAAATATACATGTATACCCATGAGTCTCTTACTTTCATGCAAATACATTTAATAGACTCTTTTATACTTGGGATATGTATGCATATTGTTAACTTTGGATATACCATACATATACCTTGAAGTTATTTGAAAGAAAAATGAATTTTTATGTTTGATAAAAATAATTTTCATGTCTATTTTAAGCTTCATTGACTTTTTTCATAAAAATGCTATTTACACGATCGTTTAACACTCACACTTTTGTTAAAATCATTTTGAGCATTATAGACCATGAGTGCTTAAATTTTTGTGTGTCTAGTTATGTTTATGAAAAATATAAGATTTGATATATTTGAAGAATCTTTAACTAGTTTTTTAAAAACAATTTATACTAGTTATTTATTCTTCAAATAGTTTTTGAGATTGACACATGATTCTATTTTCTCAAAATTTGATGCTTCATGATTTGAATATTAGTTTATATATTAGTTTTGTCAACACTAGGATTTATACTTGTACATATCGTGGGCCACAAATAAATCTATTTATATTTGTGCTTGAATGCTTATTTGAACCCATGAAATGTGCTTGTATTGCTTGGTTTTGATGATACATACATTTTTAAACTTGTATTCCCACTTTTTGGATTTGATTTATGATCATGTGTTTTCATTTCATGTATATGTGTATTTTGTCAAACTTTAAGATATACATGTATACCTCTTGAGTCATTTGCCTTTAATGCAAATCATTTATATGGACTCAATTGTGTTTAAAGGATATGTATGTATACTTATTGTGTTGTCAAAACATACATATATCTTGAAATATAAATTTTTTAATAAAAAATGTGTGATGATTTAAAGGAATATTGAGATTAATTGACATTTTTGCTTTATTCCTTGCTTGAAGGATTCCGTACTAGTTTTTAAAACATTTCACATTAACTAGTGCAAATTCTTCATATGGTAGAGTATATGATAAGCTTACTCTTCAATTGGTATTATTGGATATTTTCAATTGGTATCAATATGATTTTTATATACTCATATTTTGATTGTATGTATGAATACTTTCAAATTTAAATTATATCAATTTCTATTGGTATTATCTTTTCATACATGTGATCTTTTGTGTTTTAAGAGAGTGAATCAATTGTTCTTAAAATACAATGTATATGCTAAGCTTAATTCAACTTTCATTTGGTAACTCTTAAAGCTTATGCAATATGTTTTCAAAATTGATATCAAAATAAAAAAAATATGTTTACTTGATATCTCAAAATGTGTTTTATTAAGAAAAATTCAAAATTTTTGATTTGTATTTCCTATATGCAAGGAGAGCTTAACATCTCTTCTACATATAGATTCATGTTGAGTGTATTGTATATTGAGGAGCTTGACAACTCTTCTTTATATGATATACGTATGTAGGGGGAGCTTCACATCTCCTCTTATGCATTACATAATATGCGTTATGTGAATTAGGGCTTGTCATTCCTCTTTCATGTAATGTATATGTGTAGGGAAGCTAACTTAGCGTCTTCCTCTTCATGAATGTATATCGCATATAAATCTTTATTGATTGATTTGTATTACCCCTTCTTGATCTCTTTGTTTTTGACAAAAAGGGGGAGAAAAATTTGTTTGATTTGATTTTACTTTGAACCCTTTGTTGATGATTGACAAAAAGGGGGAGAAGTATTTGAGTTTATATGCATGTTTTCATTGCTTAAGGGGGAGAAGTATTTGTCTTCCTTGTTAATTATGCATATATGTTTTGTATTGCAACTAGGAGAAAAAGGATTTCATGTTTTATCTCCATACATTGCATACATATTTATGTGTTTTCATTGCATATATTATTGTTTATTTGTTATGCATGAGTTAAGGGGGAGCTTCTTTGGAGCTTTACTTTAATCCATGCATATATAACTTCATGAGTTTTGTCATCATCAAAAAGGGGGAGATTGTTGGCCCAAAGGCCTATCACCCTAGTTTTGATGATGATCAACTCATGAAGTTATGTTTACTAATGATCTTGTGTTTAATTAGTGACAGATTCATTATCAAGATTTTAGTAGGTGCATAGCTCAACAAAGGATAAAATGTCAAGATTTGGAGCTAGCACGGTGTGATCCAAGGAGCTTTTGGATCAAGCTTGGACCAAGTCAAGAAGATGAGAAGCCTTCAAGTGAAGACTTCAAGAAGATGAAGACTTGTGTCTAGGTATAAGATTTTGTTTTTAGATAAAATGTAAAGGATAGAGTAGTTGGTGGATTGCTCAAGTATTATATCACACACACACTCTTGATAGAATTGTTTTCATAAAAGATTTTTTAGTTTAGAAAAGATTTTTCTTTGTGACAAAATACTATTTGGTTTTTGATATTCATGTTTACATCTTTCAACCAAAATCAAGTTTATGCTTAATGCCAAAAACATAGATATTTCATCTTGATTGTGTAGTGGATCATATCCATACACACTATGCTTTAAAAGTATATCTTGTTTTTGTATTTGATGAAGAGTTTTGGAAATAAGTTTTTTGGAAAATACAAGTTTTCACATGAGCCAAATATTTCCATATTACAAAAATAGTCCAAATCTTTTATAACATGCCTTGATTTTGTGCAAGCATGTTTGTATATCTAAGTATATTGGTTAAACTATTTTATAGATTTTTATGTATTTTATAGGATTTTTATGAAAGCCAAAAGACCAACATTTTTCTCCCAAGTGCTGACCCAGAATTGGCTTACGGGTCGACCGGGCGGGTCGACCGGAACCAAGGGCAGGTCGACCGCAAGGGTCGACCGACGTGCACAGAGCCGTGCACGTCTGTCAGTTCAGTGGGCGGGTCGACCGGGCGGGTCGACCGGAACTGAGAGCAGTGCTCTCTGTTCTTTTGGGTCGACAGGGCGGGTCGACCGGAGGCTCCAACGGTTGGATTTTTGACCGTTGGGGGTCGACCGGCCGGGTCAACTGGCAGGCCTGACAGACCCCAACGGCTATATTTTTCTGGCCTATAAATTTGAGGGTCTTGTCATTGTTTTGGAAGAAGATTTTAGGAGAGTTTTGAGCCAGTTTTTCCCATTCTTTTAAAAGGGTTTTCTCCACAAATTTGAAAGCAAATATTTCCTATCTAAAGGGAAGATTTTATCAAGAGTGTTAAAGTGATTCTTTGAGTTTTCCTCCACTATTCTCTTCCTAGTTTTTCTTACACAAACACTTGAGCATCCATTGATTATTCAATCCTTAGGAGTGTTGTTGTGAGAGTTTGTAATTGGTGATCAAAGTATTTAGATCACCAAGAGATCATTTCTTGTACTTTGAGGAGGCGGACGTGTGTGTCCGCGTTGTTTCGAGTTCGGGTGCGAACTCCGTGTTTGAGGTGCGGCCTCGGCAAGCTTGTAGGGCTTGCGTGTGTACGGGACTAGGGAGTCCGAGGGCTTGTAGGTGTTGCGGCACCGAGGAGAGATCCATTGGGATCTTGCATAGTGGAAATCCTTCGTGTGTCGAAGGCGGAGATGTAGAGCAAGTGTGCTCGAATCTCGAAACAAACCCTTTGTGTTTGCGATTACTCTCTCTCTCTCTCTCTCTCTCTCTCTCTTTGTCTCTTTTATATCTTGCATGCTATTACACGTCTTTATTATTACATGCTAGATATTCCTTGTGCTCATATTGATATACTTGCGTGGGATTGTTTGCTAACACTTGTATTCAACCAAGAGAGCCAACGCGGCACCTCAACCCATTCAAGGGGAATCTAGAGGAGTTTGTCCAGAGCCCTTCACGGGGAATTCGGCAACACTCTTTGGTTATACGTGGTGTTTAATGTAAGAAGTTTAATTAGGTCATAATTGTTTTTAGCTTCCGCATCATTTGGCATTAAGTGACCATTAGATTAGCCATCACCTATTCACCCCCCCTCTAGGTGAACCTTCAATAAGTCCCCAGAAGTAGTAACATGATCTCTATAGTGTTGTGTGGGGAGCATAATGATAAGTCCCCAGAAGCAGTAGCCTGAATCCCTGAGCTGTAGTCTCAGCCAGAGACGAGACCAACTATAAATTTGAGCCATCAGATTTATTAGTCTTCAAGTAATAACTCATCTTATTCATAAGTGGATGTATGTGTACCAGTAACGCATACCTAAATATATGGATCGGATGAATAATAATATTAAGAACGTGGGATATTTAATAACTCATTTGTTCGGATCCTAGTACTCACGTATCAGACCCGAGTGAGTTTTATCAGAGTGCGAACTCTAGATGGACTATAAGTGATGTGAGATACTGGTAAAAAGGCGATTAGAGAATCAAACGGTACTGATTATTATTATTGAATAACTTAAAATGTAAAACCTTTATATTCTCCAGTTATAGTAATGAATCATTTAATCAGGTGTTATGCCCTGAGTTGACACCCTACTTTATGACATATAATTTCTGTGACACAATGAGTACTCCAGACATACTCTAGTTCTGTTACTCTAAGGGAAACTCAAGTTGTATGAACTCAGATGACGACGACATGGGGTATATGGTATATAGATGAGAGTTTTCTTATTTGGATTATCCCTTCGACATATCAATCTTATGAATTCACAATCTGAGCTTATACAATTAGTTTTGTCCACATTTACACGTAACATATTATTAGATGTCTCATTTACATGATCATGTGTGCGTATATTCACAACACAGTTTTCAATGCATGCTCCCTTTATTCAGATTTATTGATACACATGTACTTACTTGATTTCGATTCTTTGCTGATTTATGATTTTCATTTTAAAGTTAATTGTTATTGCCTGTACCTGTATGCCTGAACCACATCACTTGATCATGTACGCGTGTAATGCCTGAGCATGCTAACTGGCTTTATCTTACGTACCCGTTTGGTTGCTTTCTGATAACCCTGGACCTTCATGTCCAGATCTTAGAGCCTGGACTGTGGTGGCCCTTCTATAGCTGATCTGAGTACGTAGTGGAAGCGTGGATTAGTTGTTGTCTATCTGGACCCTCTTTTCTTCCAGCCCCCTATCGATCGGCTCGTGAGATTCTTATCTTGCTACTCGTGTATATTTTTCAGTCTTTTATATTGCATATCTTGCTTTTTGCGCTTCTTGGTGATCTAATATTCTTGGGATATTGTATCATGCTCTGTGATAACTGTGTACTTGTGTTATTATTACTGGAATGTATATTACCACTATGCTTCCGTACTTTGATTCTTGTCTGTACTGATGCTTAGTGTATATATGTGAGGGTATTTTCGCATTGCGTACATACGTTGTAGTAGGGTCTCTGCGGAATAGGGGTGTTACTTATATATTTCTAATTGATACATTATTTGGTAATATCTCCTAATTTTCAGGTACTTGTGTCTCTTCAGAGTCTTTTTGTTCTTTATCTATTAATTATATTACGTGTTTTTGTTGTATGTACTCTTGGAGTACAATTTTTATTTACTTTTTTGTTTCGTGGACTCTTTCGGAGTACCAATTTCTTTATTCAATTCTTTTAGCCTTCTCTATTGGGAACCATGTATTTTGCACCAATTATTTCTGGTTTAGGGTCTTCATTATCTATTACAATTTCTAGAGCGACCGCATATACAAAGGTATTATCAATAATAGTTTTCTTTCTATTACAATCTTTCACTTGTACTTATATAATTTAAAGAGATCTCTTCAGATGTATGCACTTCTTCTTGTGTATGTGCCTCTTCAGGGGCTATTTCTTTATTAATTTTAAAGTGATCAATTATTTTCTCTTAAATATTACTTTTTTGAAAATTTATCCTTCTAGTGTTCTTTTCTTTCGGAGTTTTTTATCTTTTGAACCACAGGACTACCTATCTGCAGGCATGCTTTAGAAGTATTATCAGATTATCTTTCAAAGATATCAATCCGAGTTGGAGTATTTTCAGTCGGTATATTGTAGGATCTATATATGGCATAACTTAACACTAGAGGAGGGTGAATAGTGTTTAAATACATTTTAACAAGAAATATTAGTAACTTGAAAAGTATTGAATGCAATCACAGTAAATAATATCAATCCAGAAAATTAATCGCAAAGACAAGAAAATTTATCCTGCTTCAGTCCTTAAGACCTACATCCAGTCCTCAAGTAAACTGCTTGAGATATTTCTTAACTTTGATCTTTAGAACTAAAAAATCAACATTGTACACCAATTAACAAGTTCCTATGTTAATTGTGTTGGCCCAAAGGTCCATCACTCTAGTTTTGATGATGATTTTCTCATGTAGTTATAATATTAATGATCTTGTATTATTTAAGTTTCAGATATTAATTAAGATCTTAGCTCGTTGTTTAGTTTCTTCAAAAAGACTCAGAGTCAAGCTTTTAAGCTAGCGCGTGTTGATTTAAGAGCTCAAGCACAAATAGCACATCATGAACTCAAGAAGGTGTCTGTTTCTCAGAAAAAAATGAAAGCGTGTTCTTTGTTTGATTACAAAGAAAATTACAACGGATCAACAATCAGATTACAAAAGAGGAGAGAATGACTAGATCTCCCCTTAATTTAAAGCTGAGTTCTTGATGTAGCGGTGGAAAGAGAATCTTGTTTTTCGTTGACCGGGTGAACGCCAAGCTCTTTTGAGAATCTTCTCTTCGGATCACGAACAGAGTAGCACATCTCCTATCCAAATGGAACCTCAAAGAGGCTTGAGCAAAAACTTGTACTCAGAAAATAGAAGAGTTTAACTCTTTTTCAGGGCTCCTCAGCTGAAATTCTAATCAAATTCAATCCAGAATTCTCTTTGACCAAATTCGATTCACCCCAAATTTTGACTAAAAAAAGTCCTCTCTCTCTAATAGCAAACTGAGCTATTCATAGAGACTTCAGGGGTAAAATTGTCCCCTAAAAACCTCCATAATGGGGTTAACTCTCCTCATTACGTGGGCACTAAATGATCTAATAATGAGGGCAATAATAACTAAGACGCAGGGCTCTTCCACAGTTGAAACGCGGGCTTCAGGCTCTGCGTCTTGGCATTACAGTGAAACTGGGATGCGGGCTTCGAGCCTCGCGTTTTGACACTGCGGTGATTTTGAGTCGCGGGCTTCAAACTCTGCGTCTTGGCATTGCAGTGATGCTGAGACGCAGGCTTCGAGCCTCGCGTTTTGGCATTATAGTGATGCTGAGACACGGGCTTCGAGCTCTGCGTTTAGCTGTTGAAAATGCTGGCTTCGAGCTTTGCGTCTTGGCTTTGCAGTGAAGCTGGGACGCGAGTTTCGAGCCTCGCGTTTTGACACTGTGGTGATGCTGAGACGCGGGCTTTAAGCTTCGCGTTTTGACATTGTAGTGAATTAGCCTCGCGTCTGAAGTATAGACTCTGCTATCTGATGACTGTTTTCAGTGATTTTTAGGCAGTCTACAGAATCCTCTCCAAAGTTTTCAAAATTTCGCGGTTGACTGGGATGGGTTTTGAAATACTTTGAATTTTTCTTCTAACAACAAGCTCTTAAGATTGGACTGGCAATCTACTGAGATACCTTGAGCTCGATCCCGTCTGGATCTTGGTCTTCAAGTGTGTACTGTTAAACTCTTTGAAGCCATCAGAAATGATCATCGTGAGTGTCTAGATACGCAGTCCAGGCCTCTTTGGTGCTCTGGGCTGGTTGTTGGTGTACTGTTGAATTAGGAGAATAATCATATGCTTTCACCAGTGTACTAATGAACTGATTGTAGAAGTAAAGACTGAACGCAGGTCTTGTAGATGCAAAGGTCATGTTGCCTTAGAGACGCAGACCTCGTCTGATGTAAAAATGCGACTCTCATTCATTGGAGAGACGCGAACATCAAAGTGGAGACGCAACTCTCACTTTGTTGAAGTGACACAAACTTCAAGATGGAGACGCGGACTTC
Source organism: Agave tequilana (assembly GCA_038442645.1). Lineage (NCBI taxonomy): Eukaryota > Viridiplantae > Streptophyta > Magnoliopsida > Asparagales > Asparagaceae > Agave > Agave tequilana. The sequence goes on from JAVJIF010000922.1 coordinate 48,006, forward strand.
TCTTTTTCTGAAGAAACGCGGCTCTGCTGTTTTATCAAGGTGCGAGTTTTCCTCAAAGTGAAGACACACCTTTCATTTAATGCAGAAATGTGGCTTTGAGCGTTACAAACGAAACTTGCAACTCTCGCTGGGAATAGAGGCGCAACCCTCTTGTTTTGCCAAGACGCGAGCCAAAGAATACTGAAGAGACGCGGTCTTCGAAGTGGAGACGCAGCTCTCACTTTGTTGAAGTGATGAGACTTCGAGGTGGAGACGCGGACTTCTCTTTAGTAAAGAGACGCGGCTCTATTAAACACGAGACTAGCATTCTGGGTGCGTTACCACGTGTCTAGAGGAGTTTGAAGAGACGCTGTTCTCTTAGAATGCGAGGTCCGCGTTATAGGCGCGTTGCCACGCGTCTGGTGATGATTGGTCTCGAGATACGGTCCGCGTATCTTGACTAATTACTGTATCTATAAAAAGACAGCAGTCTTTCAAGAGTTATCATTAGGCTCTTTTCTTCTCCGTTGAACTCTGCGTCAAGAGTTTTAAGAACTTAAGAAAAGCTTCGAGCCTTTTCTTTCTTTTCTCATCTTCTCCACAGAATTCACTGTCAAAATGGTCCCAAAGACCAAGCCTGTGCTTCATCGTCGAGCGCTGTCACTCCAGAGGTACAAATGAGAGGTTCCTCTATGCAGGAGGCCCCCATTTCAGGTAATAAAACTATTCGAATCGGTTTTTGCCACTAATGAACTTGAAGAGTTATCTTAACACTTAAGCTTTTTCTGAGCTGAACCGCCAACGCGAGGCTCACGCCCGTGTTTGATTTTCAGATGCGACTCTTGACTGGTAGGCAAGACGCGGATTTGACGACCTCCGCGTCTTCACTTCATCAGCTTGAGTTTGTATCTTTTATTGAACGCGGGCTTCGTTGAGCCTTGCATTTGATCCTAACACTTAATTTTTCTAAGTGGGGGGAGTAAGATGCGGACTTTGTGTGAACCTTGCGTCTCTGAGGTTTGACACGAGTTTCACTAAGTCTTGCCCCTAATTCCAACACACAGAGAAATTTCTAAGTTGTGAAGTTACAAACACAGGCTTCAAAATGAGCCTCACATTTTTGAGTTTAGACGCGGCTCTGATTTGTTGAGAGGACGCAACTCTAATTTACTTAGAGGACGCGGCTTTAAATTATTGAGAGACACGGCCCTAGATTGTTGAGAGAGCAGGTCCGCGCTCTTCAATTTGCTGGAGAGGATGTAGCCCTCGAGTCGTGGAAGGACGCAGACTTAAAACCAGCCTTGAATTGTTAAGGATGCGGTCCTCCTTTTGTTGAGGGGATGCAGCCTTTAGTTTGTGAAGGGACGCGGATCGCAAAACGCGACCCTTGAAGCATCACATGCAATTTATAGAGACGCGAAGATCTCGCTGGCTTTTTTGAGGCAAAGTTGATATTAACGGTTGGGGATGCGTGTTGTTGGGACTTTCCGGAGCAAAAATCCACGTGTCTCACCCAGACTGGATTTGATATTCGCGTAGCGAATTAAGACTATTAATTGACTTTTAAGAACGGCTTTGATTTTTATGCCGTTAATTATTGGCCATTAGCGAGCCTATAAATAGGCCATGAGCCTCTTAACTGTCATCATCTTGACTGTTTTCCTTCGCGGGCATGTGCTCTGAAGAACTCCGTCTTGATTGTTCTTCTTCAAGGGTATGTGCTCTAAAGAGCTTTCAGAGTTCTTCAAAAGAACCCAAATCTTCGATGCTTTCTTGCAATCTTCTTCGAAGATTATCATTGTTAAGTAATTTCAAAATCAATATACACCCTTCAGGCGCTTTCATGGTCGTGCCTTATCGGATGATTTCCAACCTCCAGAGAACTTTTCTTCAGGTAGGAAATGGCCTTTTCAATGATAAAGCTCGATTTCCTTGAAGCTCTGTCATCGCCGGCCATGAAGAGACTTTGTCTCTTGGTCTCTTCCTGAAACCTCTTTCTTGAGATCGATGCATCCATGCTCTGCAAACGCGACTTTCATGTTAATTGATAAAACGTGAGCTTATTGAGTTCTAAGTCTCAAGTTCTGCTGACGCGAGCATGGTGAACTCCGCGTTTTGAGATTTGAAACGCAGGTTTTGTATATGAGGCTCGTGCTTGGAGTTCATGTCTTAGAAAATTTTAAGTCTGCTCTTTTGAGATCTCTTGGACGTGAATGTGGCAAACTCCACATCTTGAAGCCTTAGACGCGGGTTTCTCATATAATACCTGTTTCTGAAGCTCATGACTTGTAAAATTTTAGGGCCCACACCTGTGCCTTTAATATTTGCCCAGCGTTTCAATCCTCAGACGCGAGTCTAATATTAGACTTGCGTTCGGATCCATACTTTCTGTCTTTGTAGAGTGTGGCGAACTCTGCGTTTGCGAGATTCGCGTATAGAGTTCATGACTTCAGCTCTGCATTGTGCTCCCGGCCTCATGTTTTCTGACTTTGTAGAATTTTAACCCTTGGTTTTTTTCTTGCAGGTTTTGGCGATATTGATGGTGCTGGTTCCAGTGTCTTTGCCGCGTCCATTGGAGGATATTTAGGATAGCCAGCTTGTTCGATTGCGACCACTTAAGAAGTCAGAACTTCTGTCTAAGGGCGAGGAAGATCCGCGTGATTGTCGATACACATCAAGACATTATTGGACATGATGCACCAGTAATGTCTCAGATCCTTCCTGATTACTATGAGCATGGTGCATTTGAAGGTCATGGGAAAGAAGACGTCATCAGTAAGGTCTCGGATCCTCCTTTCACCAATCTTGCTTAAAGAGGTGACAACAATGAAAAACCCATGCTCATTAGATGACTTTCTGATGGTGGAGCTTCCCATTAAGCGAAGGATTACGGCCTTGTGAAGACCTTCGCACCAGTTGGTCGTGTGGAATCAGAATGCTCCCCTGCATTTCGACCTCGAGAAACACCATTGTTCTCAAGAGGAGAGGAAGTTGATCTGCTGTTTCTGGCCACAGTCAAGAGGACGAGTTTTGTATATCTTCAGTGTTTCGAGGAGTGAGTGTAGCCTTTTGCTGAGCAAGAGGGACTTCTTTGTACTCCTTTACTGTAACACTCAATCTTATTGTATAACAGAGCGTTCTGTCTCACTTTCATATTTTTGAAAATCAATAAAGGTGACACTTTTCTTGTCTTCTTATATATCTTGACTTTTTTTTGTATTAAAAATCAGACAAGTAGAATTGATTATCTTTGATTTTCTAAAAATGTAATATTTTACTTTAGCAAGTCAAAATTGGAAAATTCTATTTAAAGAATTTAAAATTCACTGTCAGAGGTGTGATGTTAACTTGACAGGAGTTGAATAGTTTATGTGGTCTTGCCAATCTATGGATGAGAAGGACAAGTGAAGTTTTTACCATGTGGAGGATTGTGACTAAGTCTTCATCAGAGGTTTAGTATTAACATAATTAAGACTCAGCTGGGATTGATGAAAACACTGTTGAAGGTATGATGTTAACCTAACAGTGATTTTAAGTGGACCTTTCATTCTTTTGACAAGAATAACAAGTAAGACTAGACCCATCGGGGATCTAAGAATCTTTTTACTGTCAGAGGTGTGATATTAACTTAACGGGTTGGATTGAATCTTGTCAGAGGTGTGATATAAACTTAACAAGGATGTAAGCTAGAGGTGTGATGTTAACTTAGCTCCATAAGATTTTCAGTTTCATTTGGGAAAACTGAAAATACCACTTGCATAGATGTAGTGTTAAACTTGACAGTGGAGGTAATGCTAGAGGTGTAATTTTGAATTTAGCACTAGTCATCTCGACTTCGATATGAAAGTTCGAGGGAAAGTCATTGTCCTAGGTGTATTGTTGAACTTAATAATGAACTGGATGTTAGAGGTGTGATGTTAAACTTAACATCGCTCATCTCAACTTCGATATGGAAGCCTGAAAAAAAATGACTGTCAGAGGTTTAATGTTGAACTTGGCAGCAACTTAATCACTGTTAGAGGTGTAATATTAAACTTAACAGTAATTTTTCAGAGGTGTAGTGTTAATATGACAAGAGTTGATTTGTGATATGAGCAATTTTGAGGACTTGTAATTCTATTGAGGAGAATTGACAAGTGAAGTTTAAAATGTCAGAGGTGTAGTATTAACTTGATAAGAGTTGATTTGCAATATAAGTAATTTTGAGGACTTGTGACTCCATGTAAGGGAGTGACAAGTGAAAGTTTGTACTCGCTGGGGAGTATTAAAACTTTTCACCATTGGAGGTTTAGTGTTAACATAGCAGTGATTGAGCTTGTGGACCTACCATTCTATGGGAGGGAATTGGCAGGGGACTTTAGAGAAAAATAGAATGAATTGTCAGAGGTGTAATATTAACATGACAAACATTGATTTTCTAGGGGCATGAGAGGTTTGCTGTTAGAGTTGTAATATTAACATAACAGCGAAGATTTTGAGTGAGTTTTATTGTCAGAGGTTTAATGTTAACTTGACTGACTTCACTGGAGATTGAGAAAAATGGCTTGTCAGAAGTTTACTGTTAACATGACAAGTCTTTACTCATTTCGCCAAGGAAATAGACACAGTTATTTTGTGGTCCTACCATTCCATGGACGAGAATTGGTAAGAGATTTTGGAGGGGAGGACGGGACGAAGTCCCTTAAGATTTTTAGCAAACCCTCAACTATCAATGAATTTGCTATGCCTTTATCAACTATCATTTGAGTTGGGCTAGCCATGCTATTCTCCTCAGCATGATGAGTTGTCGAGAACTTATATTGGACTTAAAAACTAACATTTTCCTCTATTCTTAGCCGCCAGGGGTGTCAGATGTTCATAGATAAACAAGTGAAGAGTAACAAGACTAAAACTGAAGTTTCACACTTTGTTTCTTCTTTGATGTTTACATCATGCATCATGATGTAACCAGCGCTCGGTCGGCTCGACAATGATCGACCGTAATGTGTTCCATTGAAAAAAGAAAGAAGCTTTTCTTTGGCGCTCTTTCAAACATCTTGGATCTGAAAGTTTTGATCATAGATGTAATATTAAACTAATCATAGGAAGACTCCTGTCAAGGATAGTACTTCTTCAAGAATCTGTCATTGATCGGCAACATGAGCGTATCGCCGTTTGGGGTTATAAGGCGGTATGCTCCATTCGAGTAGATTGACTCCACTACAAATGGTCCTTCTCATTTGGGTTGGAACTTCCCTTTGGTCTTATGCGTCATCACCATGGGTCTTCTGACAGCTAAGACAAAGTCACCTTTCTTGAAAGTCTGTTTCTTGACTTTTTTTATTGAAGGCTTTAGTAATTCAAGCTTGATAGAGCTCAATTTGTTGTTGAGCTTGCATGCGTTTATCGTCCAAAACTTTCAGCTCCTGGAGTCGCAGTCGATGCTTCTCCTCATTTATCATCTCCGTTGTCAAGACAGCGCATAGAGATGAGATCTGAATTTCTAGTAGAAGTACGAATTCACACCCGTCTACCAAAGAAAATGGTGTGGCTTTCGTTGGGGTTCTTACTGTTATGCGATAAGGCCATAAGAATTCACCTAACTTATCATCCCAGTCGCGTTGGCTCTTCAAGATGAATTTCTTGAGAATTTTTTCAATAGTCTTGTTGAAAGCTTCTGCAATACTGTTAGCAGCTGAATAGTATACCGTTGAAGACACACTTTGGATTCTAAACTTGTTGCAGAATCTCTGAAAGGCTTGGCTGACGAACTGAAATCCATTATCATGGACAATCCATCGTGGCACACCAAAGCGGTAGACCACATGATGTTTAATGAACTTGATCACGTCAGATGTCTTTACCTCCCTCAAAGGGATAACTTCAACCCATTTAGAGATGTAATCGGTTATGGCTAAGATAAACTGATGTCCTTTGGATGAAGGTGGGCTGATAGGACTAACCACATCCATTCGTCACATTTCGAATGGTCATGAAGAAGTTATAGGTCGGAGGTGTCCCGGTGCCTGGTGAATGAAGTCACCATGGATCTGACAAGCATGGCATCACTTAGCGTAAGTGATGGCATCAGGGTTCATTTTTGGCCAATAATATCCCAGCCTTTGGAGTCAATCGCTAAGTTTTGGATCAGGATGGTGAGCTCCACACATGCTATCATGAGCCTCTTTGAGTATTTTCTGTGCCTCTTTATGTGACAAGAAACGGAGGAGGATTCCATCATGCGATCGGCGATACAGTGTTCTTGTGATCTCATTATAGTAGAATTTAGGGCCCTTCTTCTAACGACAGCCACCTATTTAGGGTCATCAGAAAAAATGCCGTATAATGATAGTCGATGTACGGGAATCACCAATCTCTAAGCTCTAGACCTGCTGAAGTCTCTAGAGCTTCTTTAACTTGAAGGTCTCCTGTCGACTTTTGGTTGTCTTCAAAAGCAAATCTTGGACAATACAAATCATGACTATAGACAAGTACTTTCTTTGTCGCTCCAGCTGGAAGAGCCAAGGAAGCAGCGAGAGATCCCAGTGCATCTGCATATGCATTTTGCTGGCGAGGTACATTGTCGATGTAGAAGTTTCTGAACCTCTCTTCCATGTGGATAGTTGTGTTATGATAGGATACCAAGTCTTCATGTCTGACCTTGTACTCCCCACAAACCTGATTAACGATGAGCTTTGAGTTACTGTGTGCATTGAGATTTTTAATGCCAATCTCATCGGTGATTTACATCCCGATTAAGAGAGCATTATATTCTGCTACATTATTAGAACATGCCTCAGTTAATGAGAATGCACGAGGGATTACGTAGTTCTGTACGGAGACAAGTACAACCCCTAATCCTACTATGATATTTCTTTAAGGACCCGTTCTTGATGCGCCGTCGAAGAAGAGTTGCCACACCTGTCCTTCGAAAGATGTCTGGGTCAAACAAACTTCAGTGATCTCATCTAAGAGATCTTCATAAAATTTGGTCGCCCTTAGATCTGGGTGCTCAGCCAAGAAGTCTGCCACCGCTTGTCCCTTCACGACATTTTGAGGCAGAAATTGCATCTCATATTGGAGAGCAACATGGCCCATTTTTCCAACTGACCATTTAGTGATGATGGCTTCGTCATAAGCAATCTTAAAAGATTGACTTTTTATATGACTGTATGGTTTGGCCTACCAAGTAGTGTCGCATCTTCTGGACGGCGAATACCAATGCTAAGCATTCTTTTTTGATTGGGTTGTATCGATGTTCAGCTCCGATCATTGTTCTACTCAGGTAGTAGATTGCCTGCTCGTATCTATGATCATTATTTTGAGATAACATAGCTCCGAAAGAATGATCCATCGCTCGCATGCATATCAGAAAAGGTTTTCCTGACACCGGAGCGTAAGGACAAGTGAATGCGTGAGGTACTGCTTGATTTCCTCGAACGCTTGTTAGCAAGCATCATCCCAGATGAATGAAACACCTTCTTCATCAATTTGGTGAAGGGTTCGCATCATCCTGAGAGATTTGAGATAAACCTTCGGATATATGCTAGTCACCCTTGCAGTCCTCTATGCTCTCTAGGATTCCTTGGAGGTTGCATCTCCTGGACATCGCGAAATTTCTCTGGGTCGAGGTAGATTCCTTTGGATGTGATGACAAACCCTAGGAATTTACTGCTGGCAACCCCCAGGAAGGATTTGTTGGGGTCATCTTCAATTGATGCACCCGCATGATATCGAATATTGTCTTCGGATCTGCTATGTGATCGCCTTTGGCACGGCTTTTCACTGCAATATCATCTACGTAGAATTTCACTATTTTGCATATATGCTCATGAAAAATTGTATTCATAGCCCTCTGGTATGTCGCCCCCGCATTCGTCAACCCGAAAGGCATGACAGTATAGCAATATACCCCCAATGGTGTCCTAAAAGATGTATGCTTCTCATCGTCAGGGTACATCTTAATTTGATTGTACTCAGAGAATTCATCCATGAAAGACATCCGTTCAAACCCACACGTATTGTCTATCATGACATCCGTGATAGGAAAGGGAAACTCATCTTTAGGACACGCCTTATTAAATCACGAAAATCAATACAACCCGGATCTTCCCATTCTTCTTGGTGACGGGGATGATGTTGGCTACCCAGTCAGGGTGTTGTTCTTCCCTGATAAAATCAGAGTCTATAAGCTTTTTGACTTCTGACTGGATCGCTTTCATTATCTCTGGGCAGAATTGTCGCTGCTGTTGTTTGACGGGCTTCACCTCTGGATTGATGTTAAAGCGATGCATAGCCACTTGAGGATCAAGCCCAGGTATATCCTCATAGTTCCAAGCAAAATATCTATGCACTCTCGCACAAGAGATATTAGATCCTCCTTCTCAGGGGGTGATAAGCTTTCACTTATGAAGATGGGCTTGGGATTAGCCTTATCTCCGAGATTAATCTGGGTAACCTTATCCTCTGTGGGTGGTTCGCGTTGCTCAAAGCGAATATCCCAGAGAGTATTTAGGTATTGGATCCAAGGTTCTGTATCTGCCTGGATAATTTCTTCATCTCCATCTTCCGGGTGGCTTGTTGAAACCATATTTACTAAAAGGTCTTTGAATATGTTGCTGACACTGACATCTAACTCCCATGATGACGTGCCTGACGAGCGGCTATGATATAATGACTCTTCAGACTCAGAGGCTGACAGGATTAGAGTTGACACAAAATCCAACCCCTTGTGAGTTCGATGATAATAATCAGAAGCTTTCCCTTTGGGATGAAGGATTGAAGTAGTGTTCTCTTTTCTTTGCTGAAGTTCAAGCTAGGACCACTTATTAGGTCATACCCCATGTTCTCTATCATTCTAAGTACATTTGGCTCATAATGAGAGAATTGAGGAGATTCATTCTCGCTTTCTGAGTCTTCACAAGTCGTTGATTTGGACTCGACTCTTCCGAAAAGAATTGGTTTTTAGCCTTTGTGTCTTGCTGGGACCTCGAAGAAAGATCCTTGCGCATCACTGATGCCTTGATATACCGTGAGAGAAGACCCTACCGGTACATGCAATGATGTCAGGGTATCTATTGCCGACCAGGGGTCATCATCTACATCAGTACTAATATCTGATAGCACGGAATCAGAAGCAAACATAGAAAAGTAAGCCAAATCTAATTCTTCATTAATATAACACTCGCCTACATCATTAGCAGTGTTATTGACATCGAGCTTATTAATGCTCGTTACAAGTTGGTTCAGCTCCCAAAGACATTCTTCTTCTGCCTCTGGCTCAACATCAGCTTCATTACTAGAGTCTGTTTCCTCTGGCTGGGATTTTTGTCTGTCTCCAGAGAATCCTGGTACAGGAGAGAATCTGTGAAGTAATTCTCTACCCCTTGAACGGATACCTTTCAGCGATCAACGTTCGGACTTTTCTATCCCCGTTAATATACTTCATGACTTGATGGAGAGTAGAGAGGACGATCAAGTTACGATGAATTCACGGTAGTCCCAGCAACAAATTATACGAAGTATCTGCGTCAATAACGTAGCACATCACCTCAGATCTTAGGTCCCCAATTTGACATTTGAGTTTAATTTTCCCCATTGGGCGCGCACCATTGGCGTTCATAAATGGTAGTTTGAGTAGCGCTCAATTGGTGAGTGGGGATTCCCAAGTGCTGCATGACCCGGTGGGGCATGATGCTCAACGGGGATCCTGGATCCACATGAATGCGGCTCACTTCAGACGATCCAGTATACCCCGTGAAGTACATGGGCCTATCATATTTCCCTTTAACCTGCATGTCATCTGGAGTGAAGGTTATGCAAGGGGCATGTTGAGAGGCGTGGAGATAGTCTTCTTTATCTTCCTCTTGTGGTTTAGTCGGGATCTGGGTCATAAAGACCTCAGCATCAACTAAAGCTTCTTTTAGAGCTTCTCTTGTTGACTTTGACAGTCTCAGGAGCTCGTAAAAGGTGATCCTGGCCGGGATGTTCGCCAGTTCAGCCAAGACATCAAAGTGGTAAGGTGCTGAAGTTCCTTCCGCTTGGTTTTTCAGGAGAGCCTTGGAATACGGAATCTCTTTTTGCTTCTCCACGGGTGGCTTTGTGGATGGCTTGCTTGGTTCTGAGGTGGGTTTAGGCGGATTTGCCACCATCTCGTCATATTTCTTCAAGTATGACTGACCCGAATGAGTTTCGGCCACAAGCGGTGCATTCAACTCTACAGCAAGGATAATTGTCTCCTCCTCTGAGTCAGTTAGCGAGGGGACATCAGTTTCTGCTTCCTGGGAGGAAGCATACACCACATTGCAAGGCGAGGCTTTTGATTTTCCCTTTGATTTCTTGTTGGTAACAGTAGTCCATTGTTGGCCTTCCACAAGGTCGGGATGAACCCACATGATTTCTCCCTGAGGAGTAGGAACAGGTACAAGACCTTTCTTCTGTTGGTGGGGTGGATCTATGTTGAGTACACTTAGTTCCCCTTTCGCGATGGGAACTACTCCGGCGGCGTTGGAGGCTGTACCCCGAACTGAAGAAATGACGTCATGTTAGCTGTCATTTTCTTCTGCTTTGGGTGGAGCTTGAGCACCTCTGCATCAATCAAAACTTGGAGGATGTCTTTGAAGATGTAACAGCTCTTAATAGGGTACCCCAACATCCTGTGGTACAAGCAGTAGTTGGGATTATCGATCTTCCGACGTCCTCGGGACGTCTAACTTCGGGAAGCTTTAATATGTTGCTCTTATTCAGTAACTTGAACAACGAATCGACGTGCTCATCCTTGAAGAAGTACTATTTGTAGTCGTGTGGCTGACTTGAAGAACTACCCTCTAGTCGGCTAAGGTTTAGTGGGAGATTTTGTCTCTGCTGCCAATGTATCCTTCCTTTTAGATTGAAAAGATACTTCTGGCGTGCGCCTTGTCGACTTTTCGGGTATGGGCTTATTTTCTTCTGCTTAACCTTGGTGACAATCTCTTTTGCCTGTTCGCCTTGCTGAACTAACTGTTTTCAGGTACGGCTTTCAGCAACTCCTATCTGAGCTAGGTGTGAGGTTTTCAAATTGTGTGACAGCATGTTTCCACCAGGGTGGCCTGGGTCATACCGCTAGGACATCAGAGTGCCATATTCTTAATTCTCTCCGCAAATGTTTTAACTAACTCTCCTTTTCGTTGCCTCGTTGTCAGGAGAGTTGGCATTGTAATCTCCGAGTCATCTTCGAAGAGCGTGTAAGGAAAAAGCTTCTCCAGATCACCCCAGTTCTTGATGGAGCCTTCTGGGAGTTAAAGCATTCAAAAGCGAGTCCCTTTAAAGTGCCGATGAACAAACGTGCCAGGATGGCATCATTTGATACTACATCCCTGTCTTAGACTTGAAGTAGTATATGTGCTGGTTCGGTGACCCTTTGCCGTCGAAGGCCTGTAGGGTCAGAGCTTTGAACTTAGGAGAGTACGGGACAAGATCCCACTCAGCCAGGTAAGGCTAGACCACTCCTGCTTCTTGAAGACTTTCTGATTGGTGAGGGCTTCAAGACGCTGTTCATTCATTCTTTTGGAATGAGTGCTCCCATTCTCTGAATTACCTCCCTCTTCGGATGGAGGCTTGGATGACTCGGAATTAGAAGCTCCTCCTCCTCAGTATGTAAAGAAGACAAGCTTTCATCTTCCTTCCGTTTGCCCTTGGACTTCTTAGAACGAGTCTTGGCCTTTGGCTTCTTCTTGCCTTTAAGCAATTGCAAAAGCATCTGCTTGAGGGTGTCATAGACTCTTGTTGAGCGCGAATCATATCGAGTTGTTACCTTTAGGACTGGGCTTGCTGTTCAAAGCGCCTGGCCATTTCTTCAGGAGTGCTTGCCATATACGTGAAATCTTCCTTCTCGATAGAAGAGTTCGAGGCCTGTGATTCTGCAATGACAGAGTGTGATTTTCTTACTTTAATGCCCCAGGCAAGGGCACTATAGTCAACTGGGCCTACCATGCCAGTTCGAGTGCGGGTATGCCGGTAAACTCCTTCCGGTTCAGTGTCAGACTCGTCAGAGCTGACTATTGGTTGTATCCCTTTACTTCTGCTTGGTGTAGTGCTTGGACCCACCATGTTCGCAGTGACTTCACGGTACTCTGTATCAGAGAGAGTTCTCCTTGTGCGAGAACGATGCCTTTTGGCCGATTGGGAGACTGACGTAGAAGATAACCATCTGAACACCAACTGTTTGCTTACATGCGAGCTTCAGTGGCATTCAGAGAGCACCGCTGTGATGAGCCTGAAAATACACCTAAAGGGGTGAATAGGTGTATGGCTAATCTAATGATAAATGATGCGAAATTAAAAACTAATTGCAACACACTTAGTGTAACCAAAGAGTGTAGTCGAATTCCCGGTGAAGGGCTCTGGACTAACTCCTCTAAATTCCTCTAAATAAAAGTTGATGTTCTATATAAAGCTCTCTTGGTTCAACACAAGTATGGGCACACACAACAATACCAAACATATATGTATGATATGAACAATATGAAATAAATGCAAGGTATAAGAGAGAGGTTTAGAGATAGTGGATCAATCGCAAACACCAAGATATGTTTCGAGGTTCGAGTCACTGCTCTACATCCCCGCCTTCACACAGAAAGTTTCACTAATGCGCCACATAGGACTTCCCACACAGGGAACCTCCACTGAAGATTTAGGTAATATAAACTTGGAGTACACAACTTCTCTCTCAAACAACAACAATCTCTACACAAGAGGCAAGACACTAAGCCACACAAGATCAACCTCTCAATAGAGGGATAGACACAAAGCCAACACAATCACCTCTTCACTAAGAGGGATAAGGCACAAAGTCAAACAACCACAATCACCTCTACACTTAGAGGGATAGCTACAAACCCAATTGCACACCTTCTCTACACTTAGAGGGAAAGGCACAAAGTCAAAGCAAAGGAAGGGTTACAACTCTTGGTGGTCTCAATAAACCACAAACCAATTTCCCACAAAACAAAGATCCTATAGATAGGATAGATATGATAGCTCAAGTGTGAGAAAACAAAGAGTTTAGAAAACAAATCAAAAAGAAAAACTCTTGGGAAAAACTCTAGATAGAAATATAAATGAAGATCAAAACTAATTCCAAAGACTCTTTTTATTTGATTTTTCCAACCCTTTAAAACAAATAAAGATAAAATCTTTTAGCCCAAAAAACTCTTGAAAACTTCTTGCTAAAACGCTTAAGAAGATGAAATATTTTGCTCTTAAAATTCTTATCAAAAACAGCCCAAATGGATGGGTATTTATAACCCATTCCAAAAACTAGCTGTTGGGCCAAATCAACAGCTGAGGCTGCTGTCGGTCGACGCCCGGTCGATTGGCCAACGGTCAAATTTCTGACCGTTGTGCCATCGGTCGACCGCTCGGTCGGCAGAGGCTGGATCCAGAGAGCAGAGTTCTCTGGCCGGTCGACCGCCCGGTCGACCGGGGCCAGATCCAGAGAGCAAAGCTCTCAGGATGGTCGACCGGCCCGGTTGACCGGCCCTCAATCCATTTGGCCGTGCACGCTTGTGCACATCGGTTGACCGGACCGGTCGACGATTGATCGGCAGAAGGCCAGGTCAAACAGTTTATAGGGATTAAAACTTGATCTTTTTTTCTAAAAAACCCATAAAATACATATAAATTCCACAAAATAAGTTCTTTTAAGATCTTTAAATACCAAACATGTGTGACCAAAAATCAACAAATATTACAACAATTTGAACTATTTTTGTGATATTGAAATTGGCTTAAACATAAAATCTGTATTTTCCAAAACTTGAATTTTTGAAATGAAAAACCGTTTTCTCTAAAACTCATATGAATAAAAAAAAATAAGATATTGAAATAAATTTGAAGCATATTGTATATGGATAGAATCTAATATACATGTAAGATATATATCTATGTTTTTGACATGAAATTCAAAATTGGTTAAACCAAAAACCAAAACCAATAAACTTTAAATTTTTTGTGTGTGTGTGTGAACTTGAGCATATCAATACTATCTACCTTTACACAAGATCTAAACATTCTAAACTAACAAACTGAAGTCTTCTTATCTCCAAGCTGACTCGATCCAAATGCGATCCAATGAGCTTGACTCCAACCGAGTGCTAGATGCGATCTTGACGCGCGAGCTCTTGAATCAACACGTGTTAGCTCCAAAACTTTTTTGTTGAAGCTAAACACCTACTAATATCTTGATCAATTACTGAAATTATTTAAACACAGATTATTAGTAAACTATAATTACATGAGTTAATCATCATCAAAACTAGAGTGATGGGCCTATTAGCCAACAATCTCCTCCTTTTTGATGATGACAAAACTCATGGAGTTATATATGCATGGATTGAGGTTAAGCTTCATAGAAGCTCCCCCTTAACTCATATAAAACAATAAACAAATGGATATTCAATGAATGCACATAAATCAAACAACACATATATGCATAAATGAGGAAATAAACATAAATAAACTCTCCAAATACTTCTCACCTTTTTGCATAAACAAAAACATATATGAATTAAAAAAGAAAATAAACACGCATATATAAACTCTCAAAATTCTTCTCCCCTTTTTGTCAATTCATCAACAAAGAGGCGAAAACAATTCAAACAATATTTAAGATACTAATTGAAAAATATACTAATTTATGATAAAGTTATATATCAAAACATTATGATACCAATTTATGATACCAATTGAAAATAAACAAAATTTTTAAGATACCAAAAGATACCAATTGAAAATATCTTGTAAATTTTTGATACCAATAGAAAATGAAACATTGTACTTTTTTGATATCAATTGAAATATATATTGTAAATTTTAATACCAATTGAAAGTAAAAACCAATTGAAAATACACACCAAATTTTGGGTAAAACAACTCATTTTGCAATAAGGATACCAAATTGAGAATAATGCCAATTTAAGATTATTGATACCAATATTGAAAATGTTAGCATATGCCAAAATAAAATATTTTTCATCATAAAGAATGAGAGTAAGATACCAATTGAAAATAAAACCGATTGAAAATACCAATAAAAACGATTGAAAGATGAAACACGAATTTTTCTCCTCCTTTATGAAATACGAATAAAAACGATGCATAAGCTTGTATAAGATACCAATTGAAAAATAATTGACATTAAGGACTAAATCAAGCTTAGTATAAATATAATTTGTGCTTTAAGATGTAAAGATATTGTAAGCACAATCAAATCATATATATATAAAAAAGATATACCAATCAAAATTGATACTATTTGAAGTTTGAAGCATACATATATAGAAAACACAAATATGAGCATAAAAAAATATCAATTGTGATACCAATTGAAAAATATAATGAGGATCAAGTGTATAACTCATACCTACCACTCTATTCGTGCACAAGTTAAAAGATTTTCAATTTTGAGCATACAAGACATGGTCGCCCATCCAGCCGCCCTTAGAAGGTAGGGATTTTCAAAAAATATGATTTAAAAATAATTCAGTATATTTAAAAACTCTACCAAAATGAAGAATAACGCAACTAGTTTTATGATAATCTTGTAAACTAGTACGAAGTCCTTCAAGCAAGGAATAAAATAAGGATATATCCATAAAAAAATGAAAATCACTCAACAATTGACACTTAAAGTCTATAAAGTACATTTAATACTCATGAAAACAAAGTCATGAGAAAACATCAAGTAATGTGAGTGTAAAAAGTCATGTAATCAACAAAATCATGGAATAAGGCATTTAAGCTCAATGAAATTCCTTTGTAAACATAAAAAATTTAAAAATTTAATTTTCATCAAAACAATACTAACTCCAAGGCATATGTATGTTTTGTCTAAAATTAAAGGTATACATATATATCCTAAACACAAATGAGACCATAAAAAAAATTTTCATGAAAAGCAAGTGACTCAAGGGTATATATGTATATCTAAAGTTTTAAACAAAATTAACATATACATGAATCTAAAACACATTTTCATGAAAACATGTCCAAAAATAGGGAATACAAGTTACAATGTAAGAATCATCAAAACTAGGCTATACTAGTACATTTAATGGGTACAAATGAGCAATTAAGCACAAACATATAATAATCAATTTGTGGCTCACTAGTTGTACAAGTATATACATAATTTTTAATGAAAACTACATCTTAAACATGTAATCAAAACATGAAGTGCAAAACCATAAACAAACATGATCATTAAGATAAATGCACGTGTTTTAGAGCTATGATATACACAATAGCTAAACTAAAGTGAGAATATAAAAAATAAGTCCATATAAACATGGGTGTATCTCAAATTCTACATATGTATATCACAAGTCTAATAAGCATGACATTTTATATAATAATCATGAAACATCAAAACATGCTAAAAATCAATAATGAAAGCATGTAAACTAAATGGGATTTAGAGATAGATATCAAAACCATTAGGGCTAATCTCTAGATCTCCAAACCATGGTGGTCCTCCCACCAAACATCCTTGAAGGTGATGCGTCCAAAATAGTGTCCATCAAGCACAAAAGCATCCACCATCAAGGCACCAATGTCCTCACGTCAAGTGAGAGCCCACACCTACATCAAATATAATAGGGGTGGAGTTTGGTACCCATACTCTATTGGGTCCATGGGGGTTAGCACCTTTCCTAATACAAACAAATTTATTTGCAAAATTTGAAGTATGTATTCTATCATAACAAAATCTTGCAAGGTGACCCTTAGTCCACAATGTGTACATGTGTAACCATGAGCATACATGGTGTTATGTGTATGAACGTGAGAAGTATGTGTATGTCGTGGTTTGTGTGCATGCATAGGAGGAGCATGTTTCTTGCGAAATATGGATTCCAACCGTGTGTGGTTCATGACACATTGGCTCAAAGTAGAGACCAAACAATCAAAACTTTTCCTCAACATACATATATCATTTTAAATACTTAAAGACAAAGTAGAGCATGCAACACTAGATGATGAAGCTATAGTAGCATGACAAACATGTGAAGAAAAATCATTTTTCAAAGAAACATTTTCCTTTGAAACCAAATCAAGCTCTTTTGAAATTGAAGCAATTTATTTTTCAAAGATTGATTCTCTTTTTAAAACAATTTCAAGTTTTGAAGACAAGACCTCATTTTCTTCAAAACATCATCACAATTATTTTACTCTTTAAAATTTTGTTTTCATTAAGAGCAAGTTCAAGTTAGGATTTCAAAGAGTTCCTTTCATTAGAAATCTTATCCCTCTCTTGCAAAGTCAAATTAAGTTTTGAAAACAAATCCTTATTTTCTTCTTTATTTTAAAAGTTTTCTTTTTCAAAAGTTGATACTTTTCAAGCAAGTTTTCACACACAATGGAAAGCTCTTCATTTAAAGTATTGGCATCCATACTATCATAATCATCATTAGAAGAGCTAGTACAATCATTTAGATGAGTTTCCGACTGTACCTCAAGGGAGTCATTCCCTTGGACCATGTAGCAAGGCTGGTCGGACTCATCTCCACTAGATTCCTCCTCCACATATTTCGTCGTTTGTAGCGCGGGAGAAGTCAAAGTATTCCACACTGCAAAAATGGAATCACAATGAGAAACCATAGACAAAATTCTTTACTTAATGTTTGCCTAAGTGTCTCTAGGGCTTGTGCATTAGCATCTATATACTTGTTATTATCAAGATAAGATTTCTTGGTAGTAGCAAGGTACATATTGATCGTGAGAAAATCGTGCACAAAAGTGTTTATTTTGAAATCGATATTTAAAGTGTGTGTGCTTTGGCTTCCTCGATACTTCCGTTATAGCATAAAGGCTAAAATGAGTCGAATCCACAAGGACAGGAGGCGATAGAAGCTTACCGGTTGATTCACGTATGTGTTAAAGATTCTCAAAGTTTGAAGAATGAAAAGAAAGGAAAGAAAGAATGAAAAAGAGAAGTACGGTGAAACACAAAGAAGTGGGAAACATAAAAAAGAATGATTTTTGTAGTTTTGTTTGTATGTCTAAAACAAAGTGAAAAAGAAAGAAAACTCATGGCTACTAACTACTAATGACCACCAACATGCTAACCTCTTAGTGATAGTTGCCTCATATGTATCATTGGCCATCACTAGTCCTTGGTTCAGGAGTGATTCAAAGCATGACCCATATGTAACTCATCACAACCCAACTCAACAAACAAGTGCAAGCTACACTTAAACTATCAAAACTAAAGGTAAGAGTGGAGTAAAGTAATGTTAGCTTGTTAGTGGTTAGGAAGTTAGAGTGTTAGATCCATCATCATGAGCCATCAATGGCTTTTGCAAGAGCAAGGCCAAGTGGAGGCTATTAGATTCATGTGGATTATCAAAAAAGAAGTTAGATAGTTGGTGGTTAGTAGTTAGTTGCCATGAGAGAAAAAATTAGCTAAACATGTAAAAGGGTTAGAGAAGAA
>JAVJIF010000923.1:0-78302 GCA_038442645.1 Agave tequilana
GAAGCGAGCATGGCTGAGTTGCATAATAAAGGGCAGCTCCTCAATTGGAGTTAGAGTGGGGCCGACGTTGCAGTCCTGATGAGTTGATTGAGCATGAAGATTCTTGATTGCCTCCGCCACATCCAATCTGAAGGAGCTAAGGATCACAGGATATAGAGGCGGCAGGCATGCAAAATGGAATGGAATATGAATTTATAAATAATCTCGAAAAGATTATTCTCTTAGATTTGTTGAGACTGTAATGCCTTCCCTGTCTTGGGAAACTGCCTTATCTCAAGTTTTTGTGTCTGCGTAATATGCCTAAAGTGAAGCAACTTGATTGTGAGGGGGTTTTCCACGACTAGAGGTACTAGGAATCTTGGATTGAATGAATTAGAAGAGTGGTCAGGTTTAGTAGAAAATCTTGTCCAGTGGTGTCCACGCCTCCGGAATATCTCTATCAAGAATTGCCCCGGGTTGAAGGTATTGCCCTCCCTCCCCTCGGACTCACAAAACTGGAATTGCTTTGCGTTGGAGTGACTACTCTTCCTTCATTCTGGCCGGCCAGCAACAACGACAGAAGATGCAGTAATTGTAGTTCAAACCGAATCCTCCTCTTCATCTCTTTGTTCAGTGAAAATAATGAATTGTGAACAACTAACATCTTTGGCTAAAGGCTTGCTGCAACATCACCTCCGGCTCCGCTCTTGAGCATCTAGATATATGCAATTGCAAAGAGCTTGTGGATTTGCCAACAGAAGGTCTCCAACATCTCTCTTCCCTCAAAACCTTGAAAATTGAAGAATGCCCTAACTTGCAACAGCCTGCAGATGATTTCTTTCTTCCCTGTCTTGGGAAGGGGCCTTATCTTGAGGATTTGTGTCTGAAGAATATCCCTAAAGTGAAGCAACTTGATTGTGAAGGGAGTTTTCCAGGACTAAAGGAACTGAGAATCTATAAATTGAATGAATTGGAATGTGGGCAGGTTTAGTAGAAAATCTTGCCCCGTGGTGTCCACGCCTCCAGAAACTCACTCTCTGTTATTGCCCTGGGTTGAAGGTATTGCCCTCCCTTCCCCCCTCACACTCACACACCTAGAATTGCGAGATGTTGGATTGACTGCTCTTCCTTCATTCTGGCCGGCGGCCAGCAACAACGATGGAATTGCAGTAATTCTAGTTCAACCGAATCCTCCTCATCCTCTCTTTGTTCAGTGGAAATAAATATTGCAAACAACTAACATCTCTAGCTAGAGGCTTGCTACAACATCACCTACCGGCTCTTGAGTATCTATATATATGCAATTGCAAAGAGCTCGTGATTTGCCAACAGAAGTCTCCAACATCTTTCTTCCCTCAAACCTTGAAAATTGAAGAATGCCCTAAGTTGCAGCCGGCTGTGACGATCATACCTGCAAATGATTGTTCTCTTGCCCTGTCTCCCCAAGAGCTGCATATTAGAAATTGCGGTGATCCGGACAGATTATATCCTACATCGCTGCAGGATCAACCTCACTCCAAAAGTTGGTTATAGAAGAATGTGAAGAACTGATATCACTCGAGAGTTTAGTGGCCCTCCACCACCTTGATTGTTTAGCTGTCTCTAAATGCCCAAGCTTGTGCAAACTACAGCTGCACACCGTCAATTAAGGGCGAGAGTTTCACATTGACTATTAACATGCTCATTGTGGACGACCCCTCGCTTCTGCTGACGGAGCCATTGAGAAATCTCACCTCAGTCCACAATCTGGAAATTAAAAATTGCAGGAGGTTGGACACGCTGGCTGGTAAGCTGGAGGCATGGTTGTTGCAAAACAGCTCTTTGTTGGAAAGTGTGGTTCTGCGCAGGGCAGTCTCCCTGCAGTCCTTGCCTCCGAGCATTCGGGCTCTGTATTCACTCAGGTATTTACGGTTAGAAGATCCTGATAAGCTCCCTTCACTACCGCAACTACCTTTGTCTCTGGAAAGACTAATAATACGAGGCTGCAATGACACATTGAAGGAGCGGTGCCAGAAGGATGACGGTGCTGATTGGCCCAACATCAGACACATCCCTAGAATTTACAAAGATTGAATATTTCAGTTGTTACATAATGAGCAGGTACAACAGCTCTCTCTTCATCTTGCTAATTGGGAACTCGTTTTTCTCTCATGTGCTAACGGATACTAGTTTTTCTAGCTGCAATCGGTGAGAGTATCCATGAAGTGTTTGGAAAGAAGGCCTGCACAAGTGGTTGATGAAGAGACAGGAAACTAGGATAATGTCTGATTAAGCCTGCAGAGAATGGAAAGGGTAATCCACCCCTCCCGGGTGCCGCCGCCACGGCGATACTTTGCAATATAGGAATAATTGACGCTAAGTTACCTTTCTTTTGGGTTCATTCTTAAATATGTGAATGAATTTTGAAAATATTTTTGGTTGCATTCAAGTCCACATCAAGTCAATTTCCGGAAGACGGTGATGCAAACACATCTGTGGAATTCATTAATAATATTTTTCACTTTGACAGACGTCTAATATCTCAACAGGTACAAACATCTCTCTCTCTCTCTCTCTCTCTCTCTCTCTCTCAGAGTAACCATGTTAAGTTAGCTTTCTTTTGCGTTCATTATTTTTTTTGGGTCCATTCTTAAATATGTGAGTGAATTTTGAAATTATTTTTGGTTACATCAAGTCAATCTACTTTTGTTATCTCACACCTAATTTTTGACCGCTGTTATATAATTCTTTTTGTTTTACTCTTTTCCTTGATCTCCTTGTTGCATTGAAGCAATTATTTACTCAAGATACATCTCATGTTGCTGCAGGCTTATGCTTACTAAATTTATGGCACTATGAGAAAATCTTATGAGGAACATTCATGGTCTATGGTCTTGCGCAAACCATTTCAGTTTGGGGAAAGGTTTGAATTTTTACCTCATCAACATTCATAATGACTTGAATGCCACTTGATGCACCTTGTGACCATTCTATCTTTCCACTCAGCAAAAAGTTTTCTTTGGAATGTTCATTAAGTAATTATTAATGAAATGTCGATATTCTTTTGCCCCACGACTAAGGAAGAAGAAAAGTTCTGTTAGAAACCAATTCTCGGGAGAGGCTACAACTCTAATATAAAGCATCTGTTTCTAACATGGTATCAGAGCTAGGTCTCTCAGTCTGAGTGTGGGCTTGTAAGTTTAAGCCTCTCTTGGGACTACAGACGAGTGTTAGGAGATAGTCCCGCATCGGCTATGTGAAGAGAGATTCAATACTTTATATTAGAATTGTGGACTCATCCTAATAAGGTACCTTTTGGAGAGAATTGGTTTCTACAAGTTTGATATGGTGGTTAAATTGACACCTCTTTGTCTTTCTTTCTTTTTACTGATATTTAACGTTACAAATTACCCTTCTAATAGGGCATTGCCTATTAATTATAGAGTCAACTTTTTATAAGAATTAAAATTATATCACTTCCCTTCAGATGCAAAGTTGAAATTTTCTGGTTCTTTCTATTTCTCTTGAAAACCAACTGAAGAAGTGGTGAAAGTGTCATATTTTAGGATAATTTGTGATGTTTTGTTCATTTTTAGGCTTAGTTGGCAAGAATCAAGGTTTCTTTTCACTTGAATATTTCCAACCATAAATCTGTGTCATAGGTGACCTGAATTCTGGCTACTTAGGTGGGAATGGTAAGAGGATGACAATGATGGTGATGCTGCGATGAAGCAACAAAAATGTTATCTGCACCGTAACTGAGGAAGACAACGAGCTAAGTAAAGGATGATCCCGATCACACGTCGCAATTGAATATGGCACAACATTGGAGGGGTTGGACTATTCTGTACTATTCAGTGAGTTATGAGAAGGAAATCAGTGAAGGCAGATTGAAATTCTACTATCTGCTCAATACTTCCCCACAATTATCCATCGCTCACTCGTCGCTGCACGAGGTCTGATGGTATTAAGGGCTACTCTGGACTGTATTATTATCTTACAGTGGGGAAAGAAAAAGATTGTAAGATACACCCATCTTCCTATATTGCATTTTTGCTCTTTCAAATTTTCATTTCAATTCACTCAATTATCCTTATAAGAGCACTTTATAAGACTTATGACATTTCTAATACACTACAAATAATTTTTTTTTCTTTAGAAATTTATAGAGTCAAGACTTATTCATCATGTATTAAATGTGTATATAGTCCTCCAAATTTCTTTTTTTTTTTTTTTAAATACAGACTTCAATATGAAGTAATTGATATTCTATCATCTCACATTTATGCATATCGAGATTCTTGAGAAAGATTTTTGCAGTAATTTATCATTATATAAATATAATTATAGTAAAAATGTGATTGTTTGAAGCCAAGTTCAACTCAAGGAAAACCATTTGATATGCCATAGAAAAATTTCAGAAATATTGTGTGATAATTTGGAAAATATAATGTAGTTTTTGCTATAGAAAAAGATTTAAGTAGTTAATCATTACTTAGTAATCTATTTTTCTTTTCGTGCTGGATCCTGGTACACCTTCAGTGAAGAGAACTTGACCTTCCCTTGCTGTCGGCACAGAGATCTATGTTAGCAAAACTGATCTAGTGGCCGAATTCGGCTACTCAGCATATTTGAAATCATAGTTCCAATGTCTGCCCATGCTTCTGCTTAGATTGACATAAACATAGAGGTTATTGAGATATAACTTTCCCGAGCTGTGCATTTATTACCCATATTTCCATTGGATAATATTGAAACATGTTTTAGTTTGTAAGCTTTTCACACTTGGATTTTTTCTTGGGGGTATTGCTTTCTAAAGAGTAATTTGATGCCTCAGACTGCAATATGTATTCCCCCAGTATATTGTACAGACTACATATATTGCAATTTTGCTCTTTCAAAATTTCCTTTCTATTTACGCATTTACCCTTGTAAGTGCATTTTGTGTGACACACTAATAATATTTTTTTCTCTTAAGTAATTTAGAGTCAAGTACTTATCCACATGTATCACATGTCTGTATGCTGTGCTCCAAATTTCAAACTTTTTCTTCATACAGACTTTGATATGAATAATTGATCTTCTATCATCTCACATTTATGCAATAACGAGATTCTTGAGAAAGCTTTCTGAGTAATTTGTCATGATGCAAATAGAGTTATAGTATTAATGTGATTGTCTGAAGCCAAGTTTTCAACTGGGGGAAAACTAGTTGATATGCCATGCAAAAATTTTGGAAATATTATGTGATTATTTGGAGCATGCAATGCAGTTCTTTTTTATGGAAGAAATTTGAAGTAGTTAACTATGGGTACTCTATTTTTGTTCGGTGCAGGATCCTGGACACCTCCAATGAAGCGAACTTGGCCTTCTCTTGATGTTGGCACAGAGATCTCTGTTAGCAAAACTGATCACGAATCGACTGTCAGCGAATTTAACATCAAAGTTCCAAAGTCTGCCCATGGTTTTGCTTAGATTTACATAAACACGGAGGTTATTGATATATTGCTTCCTGAAATTGTGCATTTGTTATCTATTTTTCAATAGCATAATGGCAAAGCTTTTAGTTTGTAAGCTTCTCAAGCTTGGATGTTTTTCTTCTGGTAACGCTTTCTAAAGAGAAATTTGATGTTGTAGAATGCAGTATGTATTCCCCCAGTCATAGTACAGACCATCATATGTTGGGGCATCATTTTTTCTAGAGAAATGTTCCGGGACTTCATTGTTCAACTGCAAAATTGCCTATGGATTTGAATTTTCTCTTTTTCTTTTTCTAAAACATATCAAGTTACACCTGTGATGTGATCAATGTCTTGATGTGATAAATGAGAATTGTGTTTCATGTATTTTTTTTTTTCCAATTTATCGATTGGCTTTTGGGTTCCAGTTTAACCCTTTTTAGGTTTAGTCTTTGGGCTCTTATTTTTATCCTTTTTGATTTTATTTTAACCCTCTTGGGTTCTGTTTAGTCCTTCTTTGGGTTATGTTTAGCCTTTGATTTTTATCATGTTTTCTCATAGATAAAAAATGGTTATTCAATTTTCCTGTTCTAGATATTCAACTCCGAAGCGCTAAGAATTACACTGCATGGGCTCTCACAATGCAGTATAATTTTCATGCTTTCAGAGTCTAGAGTTATGTTTAGGACATCCTAAAATGTCCGTCAACTACCGCTCCATTATTATATGCTTCTACATCGGACTCTCAGTCTCACACCACATCAGTAGTTACTCGGGATCAACTGATGAACAAATAATGACATATATTATGTGATCAGTCTCCATTCCCATTCCTCTATCCATCGGTCGTTCAACCTTATCCAGAGAGCAATAGTTAGCCCTAAGTTGTATGTTTGTACAGACCGTGTTGCTCGGGAGTATCAGCTGTGCCAGGCTTTTCAGGAAGCCAAGCAGGAGGATCGCTCCATTCAGGACTTCTACTCTCTGCTTTTTGGATATTGGGAGGAACTGCAAATAATGGATGTTCTTTTTTCAGATTTCGTGTCTGTCTTCGCTCTCGAGTCAAGAACCAGAGAGATCACCAGAATATGTTCCTTTGCTATGCGACTTCGTCCTGAATTTGAGGGACTTCATGACATATTCTTCATCGCCATCCACTACCCAACCTCACTAAGCAATGCTTAGTTCACCTCTGAGGAGACACGTCTTCAGATTTTGTTATCATTATCTGCTCTAGTTAAGTCAGTCTCCTCACCTACAGCCGTTGCAGCACATATCATCCTCCTACTTCTCATGGCCCACAGAATCGTGAACCATCCTTTCATGGAAAAATGAACTGAGGACAAAAGCCTCGTGTGTCCTTAACTCTGCAAGTTCAATGCATGTTTTGCAACAACTTGACCACTTAATTTCTACCTACCGTAAACGAGAAAGGCTCTATGGTTCGTCGATTATCAGGTCCTTAGTAGTTGCTGATTCTACACCTGCACCAACGCCGCAGTCATCCCTCGGCTTTCTATTATCTGATCAGCTCTCACAGATTGCCTCATATCTTGCTCAAATTTAGGTATCATTGGAGCGTCTTCGAGTTCTGATTTCATTGCCATGTCTGCCACCTCTGGAGATTTTACACCCTAGATATTTGACTCAGGTACCACTCACCATATGATCTTTTATCATTCTGTCCTTACCAACTTTTTTCCTATTTTTTATTCAACTTATATATACACTGCTAATGGTTCAGCTCTTGCAGTCACCTAGTATGGTAACATTACACTCACTTCTAATCTGTCGAGTAGATCACCTTGCCTTCTGTCTTTTGCATTCCTAAACATACTATGAAATTACTATCTGTTGACAAACTCACCGATTATAATTGCATTGTCTTATTTACACTCACTTATTGTATTGTTCAGGATCACACCAGAACTATTGGGACAGGACATAAGGTCAACGACTTATATCAGTTGGAGTCTCTTCATCTTTCTTCATCACCACATCCCACAAGGAGTCTCTCTGTCACCTCTGATTTATGGCA
Source organism: Agave tequilana (assembly GCA_038442645.1). Classification (NCBI taxonomy): domain Eukaryota; kingdom Viridiplantae; phylum Streptophyta; class Magnoliopsida; order Asparagales; family Asparagaceae; genus Agave; species Agave tequilana. The sequence goes on from JAVJIF010000923.1 coordinate 7,456, forward strand.
TTATCGATTGGGATATTTATCTACCTCTAAGTTAAAAACTCTATCTGATTTTGGTGTGTTAGGAAAATTTCAAAATTTCAGTTTTCTATCTCAAATAATTTTGAAGATTGTTGATTTGCTAAACAAGTTGATGTACCGTTTGAAAGTTCACCTAGAGGGGGGGGTGAATATGTGTAAATGCTAATCTAGAAACTAAATGCTCTAAATGCGAAAACTAAAACAAATATTGCAATCACACTTAATACAACACAACAAGTGTAGCCGAATTTCCCGTGAAGGGCTCTGGACTAACTCCTCTTGATTCCTCGTGAAATGGGTTGAGGTGCTATGTGAAGCTCTTATTGGTTAAGTATAAGTGAGGCACACAAACAACCAAGCATATAATATGAATAAGCAATATGAATATATGCAAGGCACAAATGCAAGCAGTATAGATGATATGCAATGTACTGATTGAAGATGCTTTGCACAAAAAATAGAGAGAGAGTAAAAGAGACAAGTGGATCAAACGCAAACACAGGATATGTTTCGAGGTTCGAGCCCCTAGCTCTACATTCCCGCCTTCACCACCGTGAAGGATTTCCAATCCACTATAGGAGTACCAAACTCCTCTCTCACCTTACAACCTCCAATGAGGCAATACAACCACAACTTCACCTCTACCAAAGAGGGATAAGGCCCGTAGCCAACAACCAACTCAATCACCTCTACCGAAGAGGGATACACACCAATACCACTCCGATCACCTCTACCAAAGAGAGATACACAAATACAAGGAGGGTTTACAATAAGTGGTTACAAAGATCACAAACTCTCTTTTTCACAAAACAAGGATCCTAATAGATTAGGATAGAAGATATAGCTCAAGTGTGAAAAACTAGATGTTTGGAAAACACAAACTCAAAGAAAACACTTGGGAAAACCTTTTGTAAATGATAGAAATGAACAAGATAAATCTCCCAATTTCTTTGAATTTTCCAAAAACCTAAAACAAATAAGATGGGAAGTTTAAAACCCAAAACACTTTTGAAAACTTGTTTAAAACACTAAGAAAGGCTTAGGAAATTCTGCTCAAAAATCTTACTTAAAACAATGAAGAGATGGGGTATATATAGCCCCAAACAAAACTAGCCGTTAGGCTGATCTGTCAGTCTGACAGACCTCCGGTCGACCGCTAACGGTCAAAAATCTGACCGTTGAAGCAAACCGGTCGACTGCCCGGCCGACCGAAATAAACAGAGAGCACTGCTCTCAGTTACGGTCGACCGCCCCACTGATCTGCCAGACGTGCACGGCTCTGTGCACATCGGTCGACCGTACCATGGTTCGGTCGACCTCACGGTCGACCGGCCTGGCCTGACAGACAAGTCTGGTCAGAACTGGGTAAAACAATTATGTTAAAAAAATTCTTTTATCTTTTCTAAAATTCCATAAAACTTGTTTTAACATTTTATATTGATAAACAAACTTGTGATAAAATTTCAAGACATATATCAACAAATCAAATCAATTTTGTGTCTTGTAAATTTATCAAAAACCAAATCTTGTATTTTTTTATCAAACTTGTATTTTTCAATAGGAAATCTGATTTTTCTAAAACTTGTTTAAATACAAAACATGATATTTAAACACATTTAAGCGTATTGCATATGGACATAGGTCCAATATACATAAAACAAGATATATCATAGTTTTTGTCTTTAAATCCATAAAACATGTTTTTGTAAAAATACCAAAACATAAAAGACATGAATAGGTAAGTCAAACTAAGTTTGTATAAAAGTTAAGCATACATGTATATTGAACATATCTAATATACATAAACCAATTAAACTTGTTTTGATCTACTATTCATGAAAACACATATCAAAACTAAAACGTGTGTGTATAGTGCACTTGAGCATATCAACTATACTAAACTTTATAACACGGATCTAAACACACTCTAAACTATGGATACCTAAGTCTTCTTGTCGATCTTCATCTTCAAGCGACTCGATCCACAAACCCGTGATCCATGAGCTAGGCAAGGTATGATCTTGATATTCGGGCCCTGGAATCACTTGTGAAGCTTCCAAAACATCTTTGTTGAAGCTATCACCAACTAATATCTTGCTAAATGATCTGAGACTAAAAACACAAGAATATTAGTAAACATAACTTCATGAGTTGATCATCATCAAAACTAGAGTGGAGGGCATTTGAGCCAACAATCTCCCCCTTTTTGATGATGACAAAACTCATGGAGTTATATATGCATGGATTAAAGTTAAACTTCAAAGAAGCTCTTCCTTAACTCATGCATAAACAAATAAATAATAAATATGCAATGAATGGGAATGCATTATATCATGCATGAAAACAATAAAATCTTATATCAACAAAACATGCTCTAGGCTCTAGATACCAATGAAATGTTAAATATTAAAGAGGCTCTAGATACCAATGAAATGTTAAATATTAAAGGTGTTCTAGATATCAATTAAATATCAACAAAACATGCTCTAGAGACCAACAATTAAATGAACAAATAAAACATGTTCTTTTTCTTTTTAAAAACAAATACATGTATACAAAGACATGCATATAAACTTATAAACCAAATTCTTCTCCCCCTTTTTGTCAATCATCAACAAAGGGGTAAAAACACAAAAACACGAATAAATTCTTCTCCCCCCTTTTGTATGAAACAAAGAAATAAGAAGTGGGGTGAATAACAAAACATTGATACCAATAAAACATATGTCAATGAAGTGCATCTTGATACCAATTGAAGGTGAAAACAAAATCTTGATATCAAATTTGAAAGTAATTTACTTTAATAGCATATGATACCAATTGAAAGCATTTTTCATTCAAACTCAAATCAAAATTCATATTTGAAAACATAAAGTGTGGGAGTGGGAATAAGTAGGTTTGAATACCAATTGAAAATAATAAATGCAAGTTTTCTCCCCCTTTATGAAATACCAACTAAAAAGCACGCATAAGCTTGAAATAAGATACCAATTGAAAAATAGATCAATTGAAATAGGATAAACATTAATTTTTCCAGCTAAGCATAAACAATATCTTGTGCTCTAATATATAGGAATGTAGTAGGTACAAATAAAACATATATGTATGAAAAGTATGTTGGCCCAAAGGCTTTCCACTCTAGTTTTGATGATGACTAACTCATGTAGTTATGTGTACTAATAATCTTGTGTTTTAGTCTCAGATCATTAATCAAGATATTAGTTGGTGTTTAGCTTCAACAAGATGATTTGGAAGCTTGCACATGTTGATTCAAGAGCCCGCGCATCAAAGATGATATATTGCACTTGCTCGGTGAATCAAAGGAGTTTTTGGATCAAGTCAACTTGGAGATTGCGCTCTACAAGAAGACTTAGGTATCCATAGTTTAGTTTGGGTTTAGATCTTAATTGTAAAGATTAGTATAGTATGATAAGCTCAAGTTCACAACACACATGTTTCACGTTTTGAATATTGGTTTTCGGTTTTTGGTATAACCGATCTTGGTTTTCATGAATAGATCTTATATCAAAACAAGTTTACATGGTTTAGTGTATATATGATTTGTTCTATATACATGCATGCTTCTATTGCTTAAAAAACTTAGTTTGATAGTCTACTTCATAAGTTTTATGTTTTGGTATTTTTATCAAAACATATTTTTTGGACTTAATGACAAAAATCATGATATCTATATGTTTCTTGTATATTGGATTTCTATTCATATACAACTTGCTTCAAAGTGTTTAAATATCATATTTTTGTATCTCAAATAAGTTTTGGACAACATGTATTTTCTATTCAAAATCTAAGTTCTAGAAAATACAAGTTTTGGTTTTTGATAAATATGGTAAGACACAAAATAGTTTTGAAATTGCTTTATATTTGAGTCAAAACTTTTATCACATGTTTATATATCACTGCAAAATGCTAAAACTATTTTTGGGGATTTTTAGTGATTTATAAGAATTTATTTGACATTATTCTTCCCCAGATTTCAGACCTGTTTTTGCCTGCCAGGCTTGGCCGGTCGACCGGGTCGGTCGACCGCACCAGAGAAGCCAGTCGACCGATCCGGTCGACCGACGTGCACGGATACGTGCACGCTGGCTTCAGCCATGGCTGGTCGACCGGAACGGTCGACCGACGAGAGCTGTTTGCTCTCAGGAAGTTTCGGTCGACCGGAACGGTCGACCGACAGAAAGCTAATTGCTCTCTGGTTTTTTCGGTCGACCGGGGCAGTCGACCGGCAGCTGTAACGTTCGAAAATTCGAACGTTGGGCGGTCGACCGGACCGGTCGACCGACAGGGCAAATCTGTCAAATGTTCTGCCAACGGCCATTTTTCTAATTTGCCTATAAATACCCCATTTGAAAGAGGTTTTCTCTAAGAATTTTTGGGCTAAAATTTTCTATCTCTCTGGTATTTTTGCTGAAAGAAAAGGGTTTTGATTTCAAAGAGAACAATCTTTTGTGTTTTTGATTAGGGTTTGAAAACCAAAGAAAAGGATTTTTGGGATAAGCTTTTGAATTGAACTTCTCTATCTTGATTTGTTTTATTTCCCAAAGATTTTCTTTGAGTTGCTGGTTTCAAATCCCTTGGTTTTATCCACACTTGAGCAAAAATCTACTATCTATATCTATAGGATTTTTTGTGGGAAAAAGAGATTGTTTGTGGTTGTTGTTGTGACCACCAAGTTGTAACCCAATCTTTTCTTAGCTTTGTGCTTTGGGTTGTATCCCTCTAGTTGAGAGGTGATCCTTGTATTGGTTGGTGATTGGGTGTTTGTTGTATTGGTTTGGTTTTGCCTCTAAGGAGGTTGTGTTGGTTGGCTTGGAGTTGTGCCTCAAGGAGGAGGTTGTGATTGTAAAGAGAGGAGTTGGGTACTCCTTGTGAGAGTTCTTTGTGGACCTAGCTAGTGGATTAGAAATCCTTCGTGTGTCGAAGGCGGGATGTAGAGCTGGGTGCTCGAACCTCGAAACATATCTTTGTGTTTGCGATTGATCCATTGACTCTCTCTCTTTACTTTGTTGCCTTGCATTTCTATTCATATTGTTCATCATATTTGCTTGGCTTGGTTGTGTGTGCATCACTAGTTGATCACACTTGAGTGCTCATTGCATTTAGATTTTTTAATTCCGCATTTAGTTCCATTGATTAGCATCATCACCTATTCACCCCCCCTTCTAGGTGACTTACAAGTGGTATCAGAGCTAGTGCTCCTGATATTTTGGTTTAACAACCTAGGAGTAAAAGATCTTGGTTTGCTAATCTTCATTTGCATACTCATTTGCACTCATACTAGTTTGCACTCATGGCTAGCCCTCCTATGTTTGACCATTTTAGACTTGATGCATGGAAGGTAGACATGACTAGACATCTAAAAGGATTAGGACATCTAGTTTATCAAGCCATCACTATAGAAACCCTCCCTAATAGTAGCAAGCATAAGAAGGCCAATGCACTCGCACTTAGAACATTAAGAGCATCTTTAAATGAACATCTTTTCCCTATTTTTGCTAAATATGATTCGGCTTTTGCAGTTTGGAGCATCTTGACGTCTCCCGAGCTACCCGTGATTATCAACAAGATGAGGAGATCCAAAGAAAAGTATCCGAAGAACATTGCTTCATGGTCCAAGGGAAGAACTCCCTTGAGGTACATTCGGATTCTCCTTTAGATGATAGCTCTAGTTCCTATTGCTATGGTTGTTTAGAAGTTCAAACTTTAAATATGGAACTTGCTCAAAAGCTTGAAAATTTGTTAGAAAAACATGATTTATTAAAAGAGGATAATCTTGTTTTGAAAAATGAATTGAAGGATTTGTGTTCTAACTTTGAATTGGTTTTGCAAGAGAAGGAAGAGATAACTAGTGAATGTGACTCACTAAGATCTCAACTAGACATTGCTTTAAAAGAAATTGATGTTTTAAAAGGTAGAAATAATTGTGATGATATTGTTGAGCACAATGAGATTTTATCTTCAAAATTGGATTGTGTTTTTAAAGAAAATCTTATTTTGAAAAATAAATTGATTCTATCACTAAAGAATTGGATTTGGTTTTAAAGAAAAATGATTCTTTGAAAATGATATTGATATGCATGTTTGCCATGATAGCATTGCTTCTACTTCTAGCACATCTATTGCATGCTCCACTTTATCTTCTAGCATTGAAAATGACATAATTGATTTGAAGAAAAGTGTTGATTGTTTAGGGCTCCACATTGAGCCGTTGTGCCATGAATCACTCACGTTTGGAAACCTTGGTTCGCAAGAACAAGTTCCAATCTTGCATGCACACTCTTCTAGGCATACACATGCTTCTCATGATCACCATCATCATATGTATGCTCACGTGTACACATGTACACATTGTGGTCGAAAAGGCCACCTTGCTAGATTTTGTTATGATCGCATTTATCATGAAAATTTAGCAAATAATCTTGTTTGGGTAAGGAAAGAAACTAACCCCCGTGGACCCACAAGAAAATGGGTACCAAGATCCACCTCTTTGATGTTTGATGTAGGTGGAGGCTCTCGCATCACGTGAGAGTTTTGGTGCCTTGAGGTGGATGCGTTCTAAGCTTAAATGAGAACCATTTGGATGCTTCACACTCAAGGAAATTTGGTGGGAGGACCACCGTGTTTTGGAGACATGGAGAGTTGCCTCTTCGGTTTTGGCAACAATCCTTTACTCCCATTTTATTTGCATGCTTTACATGTTCATCTTTTAGCATGTTATGTTGTATAGTTCATTATGCTCATGCTATGTTAATTAGAATAGAGATATACATGTTTAGTTATTTGAGCACCCATGTTTCATATGGATCTATATTTAGTGTTCACACCTTGTTTAAACTAACATGTATACCCTAGATCTAATGCACATGCATATGCATAATGATCATATGTTTTTCATAATCCCATGATTTATGTTTTAATGATTCATGTTTTGTTTTGAATAATAATTATCATGAATATTAGAACATGTGGATTTGTATGGATGTTTGTGATATATATGTGCATTTCATTTGCATACCATTCATTCTTTGTTCGATCAATTCTCATACAACAAGGTTGCATTGCGCACCTCTAACCCATTCAAGGGGAATTGGGAGGAAGGAGTTCAGAACCCCTCACGGGGTATACGGCTCTTAGTCTTGTTTTGAGAGATCGTGCATCATACATCCATCTTAGTTTTTAAAGGTCATTTATACTTCATATCTTTGATTATCATGATTATGTTTTCATGTTGATCTTGGACTTGTTTTATGCTTCATGTGTTGACTACATGCTTGAATAATTGTTTTCATTAAGACTAGAATTTATACTTGTGCAACTAATGAGCTACAAATATACCCTTTATATATGTTTGTGCTTGAATGCTCATTTGTATTCATTTGATGTACTAGTATAGTCTAGTTTTGATGATTCATGTATTCTAACTTTTATTGAAGTCAACCAAATTATGTGAATGACCCATTTTGGATATGTTTTATGATCTTGAGTTTTGACTTCATGTATATGTCCATTATGTCCAAACTACTATCTATACATGTACATCCTTGAGCCACGTGCCTTTATGCATATACTTTTGTGGACTCTTTATGTTTGGGATATGTATGTATACTTTAGTTTGTGCATAACATACATATGCCTTGAAACTTAAATCATTTGGATGAATTTCATGTTTCTATGTGATTTCCCATTTATGATGAAAATCTTGTTTTTAAGATGATTTATTTTCAATTGGTGATTTCACATCCTAGATGAACTTTCATGGATTTCATGATTCATTTATGTTCATATCTTGATGATTTCCTTATTGAGCTTAATTGTCAATTTTCATGATGATATGTTTCTCACAACACTTGTACACTCACCTTATTTGATGTTTTCTCATGATTTGATTTTCATGAGTCCCAATTGTGCCATATGGATTTTGAGTGTTTCGGTGATTATGTGTTTTTCATGTTTCATCTATCTATTTTATCTTGAAGGATTTCGTACTAGTTGACTAATATAACTAGTTGTGATATTCTTTATGAGGTAGTGATTTTCAAACATACTATATTGTTCAAATCTATTTTTGAAAACCCCTACCATCTATGGGCGGTTGGATGGGAGACCATGATCAAGTATGTTCCCTTCTTGAAAATCATTTAAAACTTATCTTGGATGGGTGGTAGTTGATATGAGTTATACACTTGACCTTACTTTTGTAATTTCAATTGGTATCATTGAGTTCTTTCAATTGGTATCAATATGACAATTTTTGTATACTCATATGTGTTTGTTCTATGTATGTATGTTTGCACTTTATATAGTATCAATTCAAATTGATATCTAACCTTTTACATACATACTTAGATGTTTCTTTTGTGCCTATCATATTCATATATTTTAGAGCACAAATATTGATTTTTGCATAGCTTGATTTTCAATGAATATATATTGTTTCAATTGATGAGTTTCTCAATTGGTATCTTAATACAAGCTTATGCATAAGTTTCTTTGGTATTTTATAAAGGGGGAGAAAATTCGTATTTGTATTTCAATTGATATTTGTTTTGCTTTCCACTCCCTAACTTTATGATGAAAAATGATTGAAAAATTTACATTGTTGTGTGATTGGTATCAAGAAGCCATTTGTGTTAAAGATTTCTTCTATTGGTATCAAGAGGCTATTTGTTTACTTTAATTGGTATAAATTTGCTTTATTGTCTATTGGTATCAAGTTTACATTGCATGTTTTCTTTTTAAATAAAATGATTATTCTTGTTTCAATGCCTTGTATAATTTTGGTATTGGCATTCCTTAAATTATTGATAATTTCAATTGGTATCATAATGCACTTCCTTGACACATATTTTAAATTGGTATCATAATGAGTTTCAATTATATGCATGATTTGATTTATGCATTAGTTTTTTTGATATTGTTTCAATTGGATATCAAGAGTTTGTTTGCTTGTTTGGTACATCTAAAGCTCTAGCTATGTTTAATTTGTTTTTGGTATCAAGAGATTTAGCAATAATGTTTTGTTTTTACCCCTTTGTTGATGAGTGACAAAAGGGGGAGAGGAATTTGTAGTTTATATGCATGGTTGATTTATGCATATGTTTTTGTTTTTTTTTGGTATGTTTTATTATGTGTTTGAGAACATTCATTGCATATCTTATATGTTTTATTGTTATGCATGAGTTAAGGGGAAGCTTCTTTGAAGCTTTACTTTAATCCATGCATATATAACTCCATGAGTTTTGTCATCATCAAAAGGGGGAGATTGTTGGCCCAAAGGCTTTCCACTCTAGTTTTGATGATGACTAACTCATGTAGTTATGTGTACTAATAATCTTGTGTTTTAGTCTCAGATCATTAATCAAGATATTAGTTGGTGTTTAGCTTCAACAAGATGATTTGGAAGCTTGCACATGTTGATTCAAGAGCCCGCGCATCAAAGATGATATATTGCACTTGCTCGGTGAATCAAAGGAGTTTTTGGATCAAGTCAACTTGGAGATTGCGCTCTACAAGAAGACTTAGGTATCCATAGTTTAGTTTGGGTTTAGATCTTAATTGTAAAGATTAGTATAGTATGATAAGCTCAAGTTCACAACACACATGTTTCACGTTTTGAATATTGTTTTCGGTTTTGGTATAACCGATCTTGGTTTTCATGAATAGATCTTATATCTTTAATCAAACAAGTTTACATGGTTTAGTGTATATATGATTTGTTCTATATACATGCATGCTTCTATTGCTTTAACAAACTTAGTTTGATAGTCTACTTCATAAGTTTTATGTTTTGGTATTTTTATCAAAACATTATTTTGGACTTAATGACAAAAATCATGATATCTATATGTTTCTTGTATATTGGATTTCTATTCATATACAACTTGCTTCAAAGTGTTTAAATATCATATTTTTGTATCTCAAATAAGTTTTGGACAACATGTATTTTCTATTCAAAATCTAAGTTCTAGAAAATACAAGTTTTGGTTTTTGATAAATATGGTAAGACACAAAATAGTTTTGAAATTGCTTGATATTTGAGTCAAAACTTTTATCACATGTTTATATATCACTGCAAAATGCTAAAACTATTTTTGGGGATTTTTAGTGATTTATAAGAATTTATTTGACATTATTCTTCCCCAGATTTCAGACCTGTTTTTGCCTGCTAGGCTTGGCCGGTCGACCGGGTCGGTCGACCGCACCAGAGAAGCCAGTCGACCGATCCGGTCGACCGACGTGCACGGATACGTGCACGCTGGCTTCAGCCATGGCCGGTCGACCGGAACGGTCGACCGACGAGAGCTGTTTGCTCTCAGGAAGTTTCGGTCGACCGGAACGGTCGACCGACAGAGAGCTAATTGCTCTCTGGTTTTTTCGGTCGACCGGGGCAGTCGACCGGCAGCTGTAACGTTCGAAAATTCGAACGTTGGGCGGTCGACCGGACCGGTCGACCGACAGGGCAAATCTGTCAAATGTTCTGCCAACGGCCATTTTTCTAATTTGCCTATAAATACCCCATTTGAAAGAGGTTTTCTCTAAGAATTTTTGGGCTAAAATTTTCTATCTCTCTGGTGTTTTTGCTGAAAGAAAAATAGGGTTTTGATTTCAAAGAGAACAATTTTTTGTTTTTTGATTAGGGTTTGAAAAACCAAAGAAAAGGATTTTTGGGATAAGCTTTTGAATTGAACTTCTCTATCTTGATTTGTTTTATTTCCAAAGATTTTCTTTGAGTTGCTGGTTTCAAATCCCTTGGTTTTATCCACACTTGAGCAAAAATCTACTATCTATATCTATAGGATTTTTTTGGGAAAAAGAGATTGTTTGTGGTTGTTGTTGTGACCACCAAGTGTAACCCAATCTTTTCTTAGCTTTGTGCTTTGGGTTGTATCCCTCTAGTTGAGAGGTGATCCTTGTATTGGTTGGTGATTGGGTGTTTGTTGTATTGGTTTGGTTTTGCCTCTAGAAGGAGGTTGTGTTGGTTGGCTTGGAGTTGTGCCTCAAGGAGAGGTTGTGATTGTAAAGAGAGGAGTTGGGTACTCCTTGTGAGAGTTCTTTGTGGACCTAGCTAGTGGATTAGAAATCCTTCGTGTGTCGAAGGCGGGGATGTAGAGCTGGGTGCTCGAACCTCGAAACATATCTTTGTGTTTGCGATTGATCCATTGACTCTCTCTCTATCTCTCTCTTTACTTTGTGCCTTGCATTTCTATTCATATTGTTCATCATATTTGCTTGGCTTGGTTGTGTGTGCATCACTAGTTGATCACACTTGAGTGCTCATTGCATTTAGATTTTTTAATTCCGCATTTAGTTCCATTGATTAGCATCATCACCTATTCACCCCCCTTCTAGGTGACTTACAAAGTAGATACCAATGAAAAATTGATACCATGAAATTGAAATTATTCATACATACAAACATATGAGTATACAAAAATGATCAAAATTGATACCAATTGAAAGAGTTCAATGATACCAATTGAAACAACAATAGAAGCATGGTATAACTCATATTACAACGAGGAATACGAACTAGTTAAATGGAAAGTTTTGTTAACTAGTACGAAATCCTTCAAGTAAGGAATAAATTAGTTTTCATAAAACACATGTAAATCACATGGCACTAAAACACTCTAAATCCATAAAGCCAATATAGTACTCATGAACACATAATCATGAGAAAACATTTAAATGAAGTGAGTGCACAAGTGTTATGTGGAACATGGCATTATGAAAGTGGCAATTTAAGTTCAATATTCCTTGAAATAACATGAAAATCATCAAAAATCATAAACACTAAATCTCCATTTAAAACTTGGTTATACTTCAAGTATATGTATGTTCTATACAAACTAAATATACATACATATCCAAACACAACGAGTCCACAAAGATATATGCATGAAGGCACGTGGCTCAAAAGGATGTATATGTATAATCAATAGTTTGAATATGATAGACATATACATGAAGTTAAACATATAAATATGAAAAATTAAGTTTTCATTAACTAATTTCATTTCAAGGTATATGTATGAATTGTCAACACAATAAGTATGCATACATATCCCTAAACACAATTGAGTTCATATATATAGATTTGCATGAAAGGCAAATGACTCAAAGGGTATACATGTATATCTTAAAGTTTGACAAAATGCACATATACATGAAATGTGAAACACATGATCTATAAAACAAGACCAAAATGGGAATACAAGTTTAAAATGCATGGATCATCAAAACTAGACTATACTAGCACATCTAATGGGAACAAATAAGCATTTAAGCACAAATATATATAGATTTATTTGTGACCCACTATATGCACAAGTATAAATCCTAGTCTTAATGAAAACTAACATCTAAACAAATATTCAAGACATGAAGCATCAAAAAAAAAAACATGATAAAAAAACATCATGATAAACATAAACATAATTATTATGTAAATTCACATGTTATTAAACCTATAATAAACATGATAGCTAAACAACTACGAGAACACAAGATAATAATCCATTTAAATATGGGTATCTCAAAATGCTATACATGTATGTCAAGGATCTAATAAGCATGGCATTTTCACAATAATCTATAAACATCAAAAATATGAAATATAAAACATTTATATGATCATTATGTGTATGCATATGCATTAGATCTAGAATATACATATTAGTTAAAAATAAGGTGAGAACACATATAAATAGATCCATATCAAACATGGGTGCCTCAAATAACTAAACATGTATAACACTAATCTAATAAACATGGCATAGGCATAATGAACACAAAAACATGACATGCTACAAATAATAAAATGAAAGCATGTAAATAAGGAGTTAGGGATAGTTACCAAAACCTAGAAGGCAACTTTTCTTGTCTCCAAAACAATGGTGGTTCTCTCCACCAAACTTCCCTTGAAAGTGATGCATCCAAATGATTTCCATGAAGCTCGGAACGCATCTACTCCAAGGTACGGCAACTCTCACGTCATGTGAGAGCCCACACCTACATCATAAATAAGGGGGTGGTCTTTGGTACCCATATCTTCTTGGGTCCATGGGGGTTAGTGCCTTCTCTAACCCAAACAAATTTATTTGCTAAATTTACATTATGTAATCTATCATAGCAAAATCTAGCAAGGTGGCCCATACGTCGACAATATGTACAAGTGTACACATTAGCATACATGGTGTGATGGTGTTCGTGAGGAGCATGTGTATGCCGTGTATGGTATGCATGCATAATAGATGGAACTTGCTTCTTTCGAACCAAGGATTCCAAGCGTGTATGGTTCATGGCACATTGGCTCATAGTGGAGCCCAAACAATCCATTTTCTTCTTAATTAAATTTATATTATTTTCAATCATAGAAGAAGTGGAGCATGCATTAGGTGAAGTGTGTGATACTACCCTAGCATGACAAACATGTGCATCAATTTTTATGTTGCAAAATAATGTTTTTCTCTAAACAAACATTTAAATCATTTGAAATAGAAATTATTTTATTTTTCAAAACAACATTCTCCTTTAAAATAAAATCAGCTTTTGAAGACAAATTTTCATTTTTCTTCAAAAGGTTTTCACAATCATTCTTAGATTTTAAAAGGTTATTTTCTTTTAGAGCAAGATCTAGTTGAGATTTTAATGAATCCCTCTCATTAGCAACCTCCTCTTTCTCTTGCAAAACAACATCAAGTCTAGAATGCAAACTTTTATTTTTTTTTCAATTACTAGACTTTTCTTTTTCAAAACCTTATATTTTTCATTAACTTTTCACAAACAATTGAAAGTTCTTCATTCAAAGCATGGGCATCATAATTATCACACGAAGAACTAGAACAATCATCACTATCTAAGTGGGTTTCCGATTGTACCTCAAGGAGTCATTCCCTTGGACCATGAAGCATTGAGAATCGGATTCTCCACTAGATTCCTCCGGTTGATTTGCAATTGAAGCTCGGAGGTGGTGGTTTTGTGGTTGTCAACAAATTCCACACTGCAAAGGCGGAATCAATATTAGAAACATGTAAAAGATAATCTTTAGATAATGTGCTTCTAATAGCCTCAAGGGCTTGTGCATTGGCCCCTAAATTATTGCAATTACCAAGATAGCATTTCTTAGTAGCGGCAAGAAAGACATGCAAACCTAGGGTCTTTAGGTACATGGACATCCTATATTTCCATGTGTCAATGTTGGAGACATCGAACATGGGAGGTGAAAAGCAATCCATGGGTATAAACTATATGTGTGCAAACAAGCAAATGCAAACAATAGATTAGCAAACAAAGGATCTCACTCCTAGGATGTTAAGCCTAAATATCAGGAGCGTAGGCTCTGATACCAATTGAAAGTTCACCTAGAGGGGGGGTGAATAGGTGTAAATGCTAATCTAGAAACTAAATGCTCTAAATGCGGAAACTAAAACAAATATTGCAATCACACTTAATACAACACAACAAGTGTAGCCGAATTCTCCGTGAAGGCTCTGGACTAACTCCTCTTGATTCCCCTTGAAATGGGTTGAGGTGCTATGTGAAGCTCTTATTGGTTAAGTATAAGTGAGGCACACAAACAACCAAGCATATAATATGAATAAGCAATATGAATATATGCAAGGCACAAATGCAAGCAGTATAGATGATATGCAATGTACTGATTGAAGATGCTTTGCACAAAAAAAATAGAGAGAGAGTAAAAGAGACAAGTGGATCAAACACAACACAAGGATATATTTCGAGGTTCGAGCCCCTAGCTCTACATCCCCGCCTTCACCACCGTGAAGGATTTCTAATCCACTATAGGAGTACCAAACTCCTCTCTCAACCTTACAACCTCCAATGAGGCAATACAACCACAACTCCACCTCTACCAAGAGGGATAAGGCCCGTAGCCAACAACCAACTCAATCACCTCTACCGAAGAGGGATACACACCAATACCACTCCAATCAACCTCTACCAAAGAGGGATACACAAATACAAGGAGGGTTTACAACAAGTGGTTACAAAGACCACAAACACTCTTTTTCATAAAACAAGGATCCTAATAGATTAGGATAGAAGATATAGGTCAAGTGTGGAAAACTAGGTGTTTGGAAAACACAAACTCAAAGAAAACACTTGGGAAAACCTTTTGTAAATGATAGAAATGAAGAACAAGATAAATCTCCCAATTTCTTTGAATTTTCCAAAAACCTAAAACAAATAAGGGGAAGTTTAAAACCCAAAAACACTTTTGAAAACTTGTTTAAAACACTAAGAAAGGCTTAGGAAATTCTGCTCAAAATCTTACTTAAAATAATGAAGAGATGGGGTATATATAGCCCCAAAACAACTAGCCGTTAGGCTGATCTGTCAGTCTGACAGACCTCCGGTCGACCGGCCGGTCGACCGCCAACGGTCAAAAATCCGACCGTTGGAGCAAACCGTCGACCGCACGGCCGACCGAAATAAACAGAGAGCACTTCTCTCAGTTACGGTCGACCGCCCGGTCGACCGCCCACTGATCTGCCAGACATGCACGGCTCTGTGCACGTCGGTCGACCGCACGGTCGACCGTACCATGGTTCGATCGACCTCACGGTCGACCGGCCTGGCCTGACAGACAAGTCTGGGTCAGAAACTGGTAAAACAATTATGTTAAAAAAATCTTTTATCTTTTCTAAAATTCCATAAAACTTGTTTTAACATTTTATATTGATAAACAAACTTGTGATAAAAATTTCAAGACATATATCAACAAATCAAATCAATTTTGTGTCTTGTAAATTTTATCAAAAACCAAATCTTGTATTTTTTATCAAACTTGTATTTTTCAATAGGAAATCTGATTTTTCCTAAAACTTGTTTAAATACAAAAACATGATATTTAAACACATTTAAGCGTATTGCATATGGACATAGGTCCAATATACATAAAACAAGATATATCATAGTTTTTGTCTTTAATCCATAAAACATGTTTTTGTAAAAATACCAAAACATAAAAGACATGAATAGGTAAGTCAAACTAAGTTTGTATAAGAAGTAAGCATACATGTATATTGAACATATCTAATATACATAAACCAATTAAACTTGTTTTGATCTACTATTCATGAAAACACATATCAAAACCAAAACGTGTGTGTATAGTGCACTTGAGCATATCAACTATACTAAAATTTATAACACGGATCTAAACACACTCTAAACTATGGATACCTAAGTTTTCTTGTCGATTTTCATCTTCAAGGCGACTCGATCAACAAACACCGTGATCCATGAGCTAGGCAAGGTATGATCTTGATATTCGGGCTCTGGAATCACTTGTGAAGCTTCCAAAACATCTTTGTTGAAGCTATCACCAACTAATATCTTGCTAAATGATCTGAGACTAAAAACACAATATAGTAAACATAACTTCATGAGTTGATCATCATCAAAACTAGAGTGGAAGGCCTTTGGGCCAACACCGTTTGGCTCTAACAATCACTTGGCTTCAGAAATCTTTGATTTAGTTCACTTTGATATTTGGGGAAAACTCCTATCTCCTCTCTTTCTGGTTATAATGATTATATTTGTTTTGTTGATGACTGCTCTCGATACACATGGGTTATCTCATGCAAAATCGATTTGAAGTATTGCAAATCTATACTGAATTCACAAACATGATTTATACTCAATTTCACAAACATATAAAAAAATTTTGATCTGATGGAGCTAGAGAATATCTTTCATCCTCTATGATTACCTAATTTAAATCTCATGGCATCATTTCTCAATAATCTTTCCCACACACACATCCACAAAATGGAGTTCCCGAGCGTAAACATAGACATATTTTTGAGGTTACGAGATCACTGCTGCTTTCTATATCAGTTCTAAAATGTTATTGGGCTGAAGTTGTTTTAACTGTAGCTCTATTCATCAACATCACTCCATCCTCTATTGTTGCTGCTCTTTCTCCACACACTCGTCTGCATGATCATTCTTTTGATTACTTCTACTTTTGGGTTTGTATGTTTTGTTCTCCTCCCTTTTCAGAAGCGAGATAAACTACCCTCCAAAACTAGTAAATGTATATTTCTTGGATATAGCTTTGCTCATAAAGAGGATATCGGTGTTATGACCCCATTACCAACGTCTTTGCATTGCCTGACACGTGTCATTCTTTGAAAAGTTTCTTACTATCATTCTTCTTCCAAAGAGGATCTCGTTTTTCTCGATACTGACACATCCATGGAGTCTCCACTTAACCTATTCCTGTATACACACCTTCTCCATCCAGTTATACATCGTCTGTCTCACAAATTCCTCAACTCATTGAGTCTTTTTCCTCATCTCTGAATGATACTCCTACTGATATGCCGCTTATGCTTGCTCCAACTTCACCGGGTGATCAGCCTCTTCCTCATAAAATTCTCCACGAACTGTCACCTTCCTGCTTGGTATTGCACTTCTGCTATCACATATTATCCTGAGTTTTCAGCATTTGTCTCTGCTATTAACTCTCTACAGAAACTTAACTCATATTATGAGGTTGTCAAATCTCCAGAATGGTAATATGCAACTAATGAGGAACTAGCAGCGTTTTAACGCACCTGTCATGCCCTGCTTCCCAAAATATGGTGGAGTGGAGACGCGATGAGAGTCAGTGAAACATATATGCAAGGAAAATATCTCATATACATGCGCTATGCCTTAAGTAACCCGAACAAGCTGAAAAAAATCTATTAAAATGAATCACTATCACTACAATATCACATATAAGCATCCTCACATGATAACAATGAACACAGAAATAGAATTGGATGATAACAAGACTGATACATAGAGAAAGGAATCAACGAAATGAGAAAGCAGAAATACCGATGATCGAGCTGAGGGTAACTCTAGGCTCCTAGCGAAATATACGATCTCATCAACACCTGATGAATGAAATAAAACATTCAAGCTGGATGTGCAAATCGAGGATCGTCAGAAAGCTACCCAATGAGTGTGTAAAAAAGGGAAAGGTGCTCGTACATATAAATAATGTGTACATAATCATAACATGATAACTGTAAATAAAAGATAACTGAATAACATGATAAATTGATAACTGAAAGATAACTGAATAACATGTCTGTAGGTAAAAGAATACCACTGATAAAACAAACAACTGATGCCAAGATGTGTAACCTAGCATATGCCACTAGTCTGGTTGGTTATTATTAACCTAACTAATATAGTACTTAGTTGTGTCTAATACCACAACCATTCTCTCATATATCAAATAAAATTATCATTGTTGTAACTACCTGAATATGTAGCGCATATATTTTGGAAGGTTCCGTGCATGCCCGGTACCACGGTCTAACAACCCTGGCGCTGAATCAGGATAGTTAGACCCTTGGCATTGAACCAGGATGAATCGCAAGGCCCTAATACTGAAGATCACAATCCAACACAAAAAAATAACTGCTGTGGCACCGTAGTCTGGGCATAGCACTAATAACTGAGAACTGAATAACTAGGTAGTCAGTACTATCTTGTTTCTGATGGTGGAACCTAAACTTGGTATACCATATCTAGTCCTTCCAAAATACATGGCATACATCATCAGGCAATTACCCCTATTTCCCGGCTATGGTGTCTTTTATTAACAGACAACAATATAAGTTATTATTAAAAGTGAATTAGTAACGGGATATATTCAACAATGATGATGTCAATAATAGCTAGTAATTGAATAACTAAAAACTAGTATCTGATAAATGAATAGCTATTAATTGACATCAAATGAAGAATACTGGAGATGAGGAGTCACTAATGACAACTAGGTCAATTACAAGATCAAGTCCAGTGAAGGTGTATCATATTAGTCCTAAGCCAACAACGATGAACTACTAACACATGAGAAATGACGCTGATAAATGCTCAAATCAACTACAGAATTAAAGTGGACGTTCATTGATAACTTATGAAGTGATATAAGTAATCATACTGATAAATAAATCAGATGGTCACATGAAATGATACGAGTATCACATAAATACCTATTGACAATAGTAAAAAGAAATAACACAAAAGCAAACACTCACAATTAATAATAAGTCCAATAACACGAAGTAAACACTCACATGAAATGACACGATTTTGGATATGAATCGCCATCTGATCTTCATTGCACAAACTAGTATGTTTTCCGAATCATCTCGTGGTCAGTCTTCGAATCGTCAGTATATCGGGTCCCACAACGAACACCAATCCGAATCGCTTGTAACGGGTCCAGATTTCACCAAATTAGTTCGAAATCACTGTAACACGCACCAAAACTCATAGACACACAAACACATAAATATATGCTTACACACGTGCACATGCACTCTACACACACGTGCGCACAGACACATACATGTACACCCATGTACATGCATATACAAGTATACACATACATATACACTATATATTGTTGACACTCTAAAAAAGACAAGATTCCTAGCTGGCCTGAACGAGGTCTAACTTGTTGACATCTACAAAAGATAAGTGGCAGACAAGCTGACGGCCAGTTCTTCACCCATCTCAAAAGGGGACGAATCAGCAACTTAGACTCTACTATCCAGTGAAGCGGATAGTAAGCCAAGGTCATCCTTAAATGCCCATGAGACGGCCCAAGCAGGTCTAGAGACACTAAGTTAGCTCAACACTTAGTCTCGCACGAGCCCACGAGATAAGTCTCGCATAAGAAGCCAAAGTTGCTTAGCATCATAGGAAGCTCCTTCACAGTCTCGCTGCGAGCTAACTTACAACTTCGCACAGAAATGCTCAATTAACTCCGCAGAGAGTTAGCTTCGCTCGAAGCTCGGCAGTTGCGCAAAAGGGTAATTGGTAGATTAGCCACAAAGTTATCCAGTTCTGCTGAAGAACTTTCTGCTAACTTCGCCAGATGCTTCTCCCAGCTCCGCTGTGAGCTCAACGCAACATCTCTGCTGCGAATCTTTTATGATCATCTTTGACCAATCAAATCTCTAGATAAGATCAAATCTAATTATGATCGAATCTGAGATCAAATTTGACAGTTACTTGCCATAATCTCTGACTCTCCCAAATCAGGTAAGAGGTTCAGGAGAAATCTTTCAGTTATTTGGAAAGAATCAGGACGCATCCCTCATTTAGTAGAGCGGATCAAGAAATCAGCAATACTTGTTATTCCTAGCTTCGCAAAAGCTATCTCTAGCCTTGCGGCGATGCTACTTTTCAGATTAAAACAGATTGACTCTATCTGTTTCCAGATTTTCAAGGGACAATCATACCCCTGCTCTCCTTATAAATAGCCTACCAGAGGCATACAGAGAAGAGGCTGGGAAAATAGAGGAGAGACGACTAAAGATAGAGATCTATTCTCTTACTTCTAAGAATTTAGAGAACTACTTCTCTAATCAGGGTGTTAATACCCTAAGATCTTCCTCCCTCTCAAGGAATCTCCAGAACCAGGCGAGAAGGAATTCCCAAGTGAAGGCAGCTCAAGAAGTAAAAGAGGGTTCTACCGACCTTCTATTCTCCGATTCCCCGAACCAAGCGAGAACGGAATCCCATCAGACAGCAGTCTGATTGTCTGATTGATCGCATCGTCAAAGGGATAAAGTGATCGCGTGCTAATCAGATTCCTACCGGCACACTTTCTCAGAAATCTCAGAGGAGATCTACTTGTAATCTTTTCCTATAAAGAATTACTTATAATTTATCTCCTCGACCCTTTTTTTTGTAAGTTTTCCCCTTTGCAAAATTAATAGAAAACAAGATGGCGACTCCGCTGGGAACAGTATTCTCCACTGCTTAAGAATTAAGTGTCGCAATGCGACAAACAGACCTTCGGTCTACTGCTGAGTGCAAGGAAGTCGGCGTAGCTACAACCTCTCTGGCTAATTCTTCAAAGCAAGTCTCTGTCGAGACAGATAAGGCTCTCTGCAAGCCTATTATGGTCTTCTGGCGCAACAAGGAGGGTCAGGATCTTGAGCCTATTTCCTTCAAAAACTTGGTCGTTCATTTCAACCAAGGAAAATTCGAAGAGCTCCTCTCTGGAGGTGATCTAATGCTCAACGCACTGAAGCATAGGAAGGTCTCGGTGACCAAGGTTTCAGAGCAGAAACCAGCCCTAGATGCGCGAGTAGTCGAACGAATTTCCTCCCAACTCCTCTCAGCCTCGCGCGAGGCTAGCCAGGTTCCCTGGGAACCTAAATCTCCTCTTCCAAAGCAGATGTGGAGGCCAAAGCAGAAAGCTCTAAATGAAGCTTCAAGCGTAGCTACGCCACAGGCTCGCCTATCACGGGAAGACAAAGGCAAAACATATGCCTACTTTGTCGAGACTATCAGCCGCAAGGCTAAGGCGGCAACTCTGCTTGCGCCCAATCCAAGAGCAGTGACTCCTCGCGTCAATCTTGTTCTTATGAGCAAAGTTGCTGATGACATGGCAAACACAATGCCAGTACCTCATGGTACGCGGAGTTCCCAGCTCTAGGCTGGAAATAAAGCATCCACCAGTGCTAATCTTCTTCGCAGCAAGGTAGCAGACAAAGCACCACAGTGTGCTCCACTCCCCAGTTCATCAAGCACTAAGTTCGCTCTTTGCAGCAGAGCTAAGGGATCGTCCCTAAGTGTTGACAGCGGTGCTTATGCAGCTTCAACACCCAAGGACATTCCTAAAGTTCTTATCCGCGAAGTTAAAGCCAAGCACTATCTAGTTCTAATCACCTCTACGGTGATGAAAAGAACATGGCATCGTCCTATACGCAAACTAACAGCCTCTGCGCTAAACGGCTTAAGCCCGACTGGGTCTAACTTGTGAGAATTCTTGACAAACAAACGGAAGTCAGAATCTTTCTGGACTTCTCCCTCCTATTGTCAATAGGTGGGATGTCAGTTGGTGACAGTCCACTCAGTCCATTGCCGGCTAGGACCAATCCCCGCCACTCCTCCAGACCGACGATCAGTTTTTGATCGACTATCGGAACAAGCTCTATGAAGCATCGCAAAGGAGCGTACTGTAAGATCTGCTATCTGCATCCGTCAATATGATCGGAAGGGGACATGAGCCGCGTAGGACAGACGAGCGTCACATGTCGCTCCCTCCAGTTCTCCAGATCTGGATTATAGTCCAGGCCTTGGCGAAGTCTTGGTACACAAAGAATGTGTCTTCTGAAATACCAGATCTAGGGTCGCAATACCCTACAATTATGAGTATCCATCCTCCTCGACTACAGTAATCTCACCAAAACCAATGAAAAGATTATTCCAATGTTCTGATGAGGAGGACGAAGACAGTGGGTATGCCTTTTTAGCGACAGTCAGCTCAGCACGAACGGATAGAGTATTAGTGAATATGGCTGATAACAGTAATGAGGACCTCCATCGACAGTTGGAAGCTCAAGAGCAAACCTCTAAAGCCCAGCAGAAGCCTCAGACAACATTCAACAGATGCTCGCTCAACTCCTCTCCAACTAGAATAACAATGATACCGGAGTAACCATGATGAGGAAGAACATCATAGCCATGAACAACCAAAGACAGGGAAGTCAAAGAAAGTTCTTCTATGGACGCTGAAGTTCTTAAAGGCATTTAAGCTCAGATCGCATCCCTAGCTTAGAGGGATGAACTAAAGAAGTAGGGACAGTTTGCCTTACCTTTTAGAATGGACTCAGTACCATATCCGCCAAAGTTTAAACCACCAACGTGACATACATATGATGGTAAGAGCTCGCCAAACTAGCACATCTACTAATTTTGATCTCAGACCGGTAATGTCATAGACAATGATGCTATTATGGCTAGACTGTTCATTGGCACCCTGAAGGGGGTAGCATTCGACTGTTCCGATGTCTTCCTCTGGGCTCTATCAATTCTTGAATCGACTTAGAAACCCAATTTCTTTCTCATTTCTATGAGGACGATATCGAAGTAACCATTGATAACTTCTCTCTACCGTACAGAAGAAGGCGAATCTGTCCGTGACTACATTAAGCAGTTAAGAAACTTGTCTCTGATGTGCCCAGCAGGGATGCCATTACCCATGCTCTTGCAGACATGCAGACATAACTTCCTCGACCAAGTGGAGATCTGCATAGGAGCTGTCAAAGCCTATACCTGGAAGGAACTAGTCGAACAAGCAGAGATAGCCGAAAAGTCAGCTAAGAAGTTCGAGCCATCCACCCTTAAAGGCAAATGTGGTATGAATAATAAAGAGCGCAGAGATATGGCACAGTCTTCTCAAGCCAAAGGAAAAGAGACTATGTCCGTTGAATTGTCAGGGGAAGTTCAGTCGAAGGCCAAGAAGAGCGGCTTCAATAATCAGGAGTCTAAGTTTCCTCCGAACTCCTTCAAAGACGAACAGGTGGTCGTAATGTTCTATTTACTCCACAAAGGGAATAAATTGAAGCTACCGGATGCTCGGCGTCCTAATAAAATAGGACACACGAACGATCCCAACTATTGTCTCTTTCATAGGATGATTCATCATACTACTGACAAGTGCTTTGTCCTCAAGGACAAGATTCAAGCTTTAGTCGACGCCGGAGTTCTGACTCTAAAATCAGAGCAAAAGAAAGTTACTGCAAATATGGTGACTCTCAAATTCGGTAAAACTACAAAGGTCATAGTTCCTGATGGGATCTTTCCAATCCCTGCACCTCGGCTGAAAGTTAAGCATCCTTCAGCTAAAACTCAAGAGAGTAAGGGTCTTGTTTCCTTAATACCGGAGACAGGAGAAATCCTGTGGATACACCCAGACCTTGTTCAAGATGAACAATAGGATTCGAAGAAATCCAAGTCGAAGGGCAAATCCTGCAATGTTATCTCCATCTTGCCGGATGATGGCAATCTCACAGCAGCTTCTCTCAGCGATTCTGATGGGAAAAAGCACGCTTGCACGACGCAGGCTGATGTACCTCAGCCGACAAGTACTCGATCTGAAAAATCATACTTGAAATAGTACAAGAAAGCTACTGACGAGATACAATAGCAGACGACTTCAGTACAAATACCCACACCGGCTTCGCTCCCAACAATGAAAAAGAGAAGCAGAAAGAAATCCGGTTCGACCATGTCATGAAGAGGCCTTTAGGCCCAGGGATTAACATGCCTTTTTGTTTTTACGTATTGGCCCAGCTGGCTAATATCCTGGCTCGTATTACCATACACGAGCTCCTTCGTCTCTCGAAAGAGACAAGAGAAGCACTTAGGGATGCACTGGCTAACTCAGAATCATTCCTAACATATATGCCAGAAATCCCTAAAGATGACACTCAGTCTTCTTGCCCCGAATGCCATCATGTGCAATCAAAGGTACTTGCTATTACCTTCGTAGCAGAGGATATGCTCCTCAAGGATAACAAGCACGATCGACATTTGTACTACACCGGATACATCGGTTCGACATGCATTGAAAGGGTATAAGTTGATCCGGGGTATGCACTCAGTATCATCCCCAAAAGGCTCCTCTACTTCCTCGGCATACCACTATATAGGTTATCCGTAACTACTACAATAATATACGATTTTAATGCAGGAAGTAGTCATCCGCTTGGAAAGATTCGACTCCGTTGTCGAATCGGGAGCCTGAATTCAGAAGTGACGTGCTATGTCATTGACGCTGACACGTCATACAACTTGTTACTAGGATGACCGTGGATCCACGCCAACTGGATTGTTCCCTCTACTCTACACTAATGCTTCAAATATATTGAAGATAATACAACAGTACGAACTATCTTCGCCGAGAAGCAACCATTCAAAGGGATGGAGAATTACTTTACTGACGCTCTCCTGTATCAAGAGATCGGTGAAACATCAAAAGAATCATTGCCTGACGAAGATGATAGTGGCAATGAGCCGGATTCAGAATCTGAAGCAGACATGCCAGCTATTTTGATCGGTGAACCGATTGTAGAGTCTTAATAATCCCCAATGTAACACTCCTTCTAAAGATGAGGGCAAATGGGTAATTAATGACAGTATTTCCTTTGATTATCCTGTGAGTGTTGAATTATTTGAAGCTGTTATAGATAGCTCTCTACATATGCCTTTACATAAGCCAAGTGCATCAAGTACATCCGTAGAATCTATACAAGGATCCATTTTAGTGGTTCCTCTATCCAAAGAGGGTCAATTACCAATAATATTCGGTAAAGCCCAACTGCAAAGGTTTACAACCGCGGATTCAAGTTCAGACTCAGACACCCCTCAATTTTTCCATTATGCGCGATCAACACACCATATGATGAGGAAAATGGGATACAACCTGAAGCATGGGAAGGGCCCGAATTTTGAAAAAGGAAGACGTAGTTTTCTGTGCAACTTCGTGCCAAGAGGAAAACTTGCAAATTATTATGATAACACATGCAGGGGGTTGGGATACGTTACTGTAATCACTTAGAGGGGGTGAATAGGTGACTAGCTAATCTAATGGTCAACTAATACGGAATTAAAAACTATTAATGCACACTATAAATACTTAAGCTAAACACACCAAGTATAACACAAGAGTGTAGCCAAATTCTCAGTGAAAGACTATGGACTAACTCCTCAAGATTCTTCTAAATAAGAGTTGAGGAGCCACGTTGGCTCTCTTGGTTGAATACTAGTGTTAGCAAACAAACCCCAAACATATAACAATATGAGCACAAATATATATCTAGCATATAAAGATGAAAGCAATATAAGCATGCAAGATATAAAAAAGTAGGAGATAGAGAGGGCAATCGCAAACACGGGATATTTGTTTTGAGGTTCGAACACACTTGCTCTACGTCCCCGCCTTCAACACTTGGAGGATTTTCACTAAAATCGATCCCACCAGATTACTTGGTGCCGCAACACCTACAAGGAGCTCCCAGTAGAACTCTTGGACTCTCTAGTCCCTCTCTTGTTCCCGAAAGATTAACACACCGCAAGCCCACTAGCTCGTCGAGGCCGCACCTCTACAAAGAGCTCTCACTAGAACTCAAAACACCGCGAACACACAAGTCCGCCTCCTCAAAATAAAGATGACAACTTTGGTGATCTAAACACTTTGATCACCTCAAATCCTCTCACAACAAAGATCCCTATAGGATAGGTATAGCAATAGATAGCTCAAGTGTTTGTGAGAAAAACAAGGATTGAAGTTGTGGTGGAAAACATAAGAAAATCACTTTTGAGAACTCTTGATAAACTCTCCTTTTGAATGGAAGTATTTGGCTCTAAAACAAGTAGATAAAACCTCTTAAAAGAGTAGGAAAAACTGGTGCTAAAACCCACTTAAAATCTTGTTAAAAACAGTCCAACAAAGCCCCCTTTTATAGGCCTAGAAAAAACTAGCTGTTGGGACAAAATAATAGCCTGGACGGCTGTCGGTCGACCGGCCCGGTCGACCACCAACAGTCAAAAATCCGACCGTTGGAGCCTCGGTCGACCGTGGCCTGGAACAGAGAGCAGAACTCTCTGCCAGTCGACCTACCCGGTCGACCGGGGCTTTCTAGAGAGTAGAAGCTCTCTGGCGGCCGACCGGCTCGATCGATCGGCCTTCCAACTAGACTGGCGCGCACGTTCTGTGAACGTCGGTCGACCGACTCCTGACTCGGTCGACCGGCAGAAGCCAGAAAACAATTTTTCAGGATTTAAAAACTTGGTTTTATATTTAAAATTAAATCCCATAAATCCTCTAAAAATCTACAAAAATAAGTTCAGTATAATACTTTGATATACAAACATGTTTGAGTAAAATCAAGACATGTTACAAACATTTTGAACTATTTTTGTAACTTAGAAATTTTGGCATAAAACAAATCTGTATTTTTCTAAAATAGATTTTTTCAAAACTTCTCCAAATACAAAAACAAGATATTTTAAACACTTATAAAGCATAGAGTGTATGGATATGATCCATTACACATACATGATGAAATATCTATATTTTTTACAATAAAACACTAAACTGGTTTTGGTTAAAACATATATACTTGAAACTCCACAAACTAAATCGGTATTTTTCCAAAATAAAAAGACTTTTCCGAAATGAAAATTCTTTTATGAAACACATCTAAATCTTGAGTGTGAGTGTATATGGTATACTTGAGAAATCCACCAACTATTCTATCCTTTACATTTTATCTAAAACAAAATCTTAACAAAAATAAACCTAGACACAAGTCTTCTCTTGAAGTATTCACTTGACGTCTTCTTCTCCTTCTTGACTTGGTCCAAACTTGATCCAAAGAGCTAGCCTCCTTTTGAGTACTTGATGTGATCTTGATGCATAGGCTCTTGAATCAAACCGCGTTAGCTCCAAAATTTGACTTTAAATTCTTTATTGAAGCTAAATACCTACTAAGATCTTGATCATAAATCTGAGACTAAATAAACACAAGATCATTAGTACCATAACTACATGAGTTAATCATCATCAAAACTAGAGTGATGGGCCTTTAGACCAACAATCTCCCCCTTTTTGATGATGACAAAGCTCATGGAGTTAATAAGCATGGATTAAAGTATATAGCTTCAAAGAAGCTCCTCCTTAACTCGTGCATAACAAATAAGAATAAGATATGGCAATGAAGTACATAAAACTAAACAACTAAACATGCATCAATAAGGTGAGAGACAAAAACATAATCCAAAATCCTTTTTCCAAAAAAGTTTCTCCCCCTTTTTGTTTAAACTTTTAAAAACATTCTTTCCATTTTCTAAAAACATGATGCATAAACTCAATATATGCAAAAACACAAATATGCATATATAAACTCAAAATCTTTCTCCCCCTTTTTGTCAATCATCAACAACGGGGTTAAAGTAAACACAAAACAATGTTCTCCCCCTTTTTGTTCAAAACAAAAAAAATCAACAAAGGGGTGAAATCAAATCAATAATAAGGATATATGCGATATACATTCATGAAGAGGAAGACGCTAAGTTAACTTCCCTACATACATGCATTACATGAAGAAAGGATGACAAGCCCTAACTCACATAACACATAATATACAATACATAAGAAGAGATGTGAAGCTCCCCCTATACACGTGTATCGCATAAAGAAAAGTTGTCAAGCTCCTCAATATAAGATACACTCAACATGAATCTATATGTAGAAGAGATGTTAAGCTCCACTTGCATATAGGAAATAAATATCAAAACATTTTTAAAATAATTTTTGATGATGACTTAAATCAAATTTTGAAATACCAATTGTAACTAAAACATATCAAAACATTTTTAAGATTCCAATTGTAACTAAACAATACAAATTTTGAATTCTTCTTAAATCAACAAATCAAGATATCACAAGATATAGATACCATATTGAAATAGAAATATTTGTGATACCAAATTGAAATTGAAACACTTGAAATTGAAACATTTTTGTATTTTGATACCAATGAAAGAAAATATTTTAATACCAATTTAAAATTTGCATTAAATTTTGATACCAATGGAAGTACATGATAAATTTTGATACTAAGTAGGTAAAACATATTTATATCAAATGAAATTAAACCCAATTAGAAATTGAAACGTATTGATACCAAATGAAATATATGGATACCAATTGAAATAATAGATACCAATTAAAGTTTATAGTACATTATGATATCAAAAAATGTTAATTGAAGATAATGCATAAGCTTGTTAAAAATACCAATTGAGATACCAATTGAAAATCAAGGTTTGAATTAAGCGTAGCATAAACATACTTTGTGCTTTAAAACATGTAATTATCTTGTAAATCAAGCACAAATAAATCATATATATGTATGAAAAGAAAATACCAATGGAAATTGATATTATTTGACATGAAGCATACATATATAGAAAACAAAATATGAGTATATACAAAAAGATGTCAATTGTGATACCAATTAAAACTATGATGTAAATGAAGTGTATATCTCATAAACTATCACCCTTTTCATACACAAGATAAAAGATTTTCAATAAAGGCACACAAGGCATGCTCGCTCATAACGGGGTTGGAGGGGTTTTCAAAAGTAAGTTTTCAAAAATATTTTTATTGTGAAAACACTACCGTATGAAGAATAAATAACTAGTTAAATTAATTTTTAAAAACTAGTTAAAGATCCTTCAAAAACATGAAACCAAATCATATGTCTATCATGAAACATACTAAATAAATAAAGGTTGACACTCAAAATCTATAAGGCTCAAAAATAATCATGAAACAAAGTCATGAATAAACAAATAAAGTGTGAGTGTGCAAAAATTATGTAATTAGCATTTTCTATGAAAATAGTCAATAATACTCAAAACAAACATGAATATCATTTTATCAAAATCATAAAAATCATGAAAATTTATTTTTCATATAAAGATGAAAATCATAAAAATTCATTTTTCATCTTTAAATAACAAACTTCTAGGTATACGTATGTTTTTATCCAAAACTAATAATATGCATACATATTCCAAACAAAAAAAGAGTCCAAAATATAAATTGCATGAAGGCAAATGAATCAAGGGGCATACATGTATATTCATTAGTTTTGCACAAAAATAGCATATACATGAAATAAAACATGTAAATAGGCAAAACAAGTATAAATGAGGGAATCATCAAAACTAGGCTATACATGTGCATATAGTGAGTACAAATGAATAATGATGTGCAAACATATATGAATCAAATGTTGCTCACTACTTGTACACGTATATACTCAAGTTTTGACAAAAACTACATCTAAACAAGTATTTACCACATGAAACATAAAACATAAAACATGAACATGATAAAAATCATCAATTATAAAAGCAT
Source organism: Agave tequilana (assembly GCA_038442645.1). Taxonomy (NCBI): domain Eukaryota; kingdom Viridiplantae; phylum Streptophyta; class Magnoliopsida; order Asparagales; family Asparagaceae; genus Agave; species Agave tequilana. The sequence continues at coordinate 37,265 of JAVJIF010000923.1, forward strand.
GTAAATAAAATAGTAGTTTTAGAGACAGTTACCAACACATGAACTACACTTTAATTCTCCAAAACATGGTGGTCGTCCCACCAAACCTTCTTGATAGCGGTGCATCAAATGTGTGTCCATCAAGTCCATGTGCATCCACTACCAAGGCACCAAATCTCTCACATTTTGTGAGAGCCCACACCTACATCAAATACAAAAGGTGGGGACTTTGGTACCCATTTTCTTTTAGGTCCATGAGGGTTAGCTTTGTAAGGAACCCATACATTCTTGTTAGCAAAATTAATATGATGTATCTTATAAAAATAAAACTTTGCTAAATGATCTTTGCGGCTGCAATGTGTACACTTGTACACTCTAGGATGCATATGTGTATAAGTGTGATTATGACGTGCAAAGTGTGCATATGCATGATGTGGGTGTTACGCATGAACATGTAGAGCTTATTTCTTTTGAAAGAAGGATTCCAATCTCTTATGGTTAAAAGCACAATTGCTCAAAGTTGAGCTTAAATAATCAATTCTATTTTTCAAAAATTTAACTTTATTTTCATCAATGATAGCATGTAAAGCATGGTGAGATCATTATTCCTTTTCTTTTTAGAAATATTTTCTTTTTCTTTTGAAATAACTTTTCTTTTCAAAGAGCTATTTTCATTCAAAGCAACTTCTTTTTGTTTTTCCACCAAAACAATTTTATTTTTCAAAGCATTATTTCCTTCACACATATCATTTAATTTAGAAAGCAAGAAAATATTTTCATTTTTCAAACTTTCATTTTCATTTTTGAAAAATATTCCAATTTTTCTTGTAAAGAATCTTTTTCATTAACATGGCATCAAATTTGTTTTTCATTTTCTTATTTTCCTTTCTAAGCATGTCATATTTTTGAAGGAGTTGTTGACAAAAAGATGTAAGCTCATCATATGGCATATCGACATCCTCTTCTACCTCGGATTCGGTAGTTATCTTAAGGGGGTGATCCCCTTGGACCATGTAGCATACGTTGGAAGCGTCACTTCCAACATCCGAGTCGCTCCCCGCATAATATTATTCTTATTCGTCAAGGGAGATGATGGTGTTCCAAACTACAAAGCTGAGTCAAGATTAGCAACGCTACATAAATAATCATTGTTTAGGGTACTCTTCAAAGCATGAATAGCTTTTGCATTAACCTCAATATTTTTGCCATTTAAACAATAAGACTCTTTAATAGTGGCAAAATAAACATGAATACCTAGGGCTTTGAGGTACAACGACATCTTAATATTCCAAGTTTGGATGTTAAGAATGTCAAAGGTGGGAGGTGACATGAAATCCATGTATGTGTACAAATATTGTGATTAGCTATAAAATGAGGATCTTTAACTCAAGGTTGTTAGAACTAAATCAAGAGTACTTGGCTCTGATACCAATTGTAATCACCTAGAGGGGGGTGAATAGGTGACTAGCTAATCTAATTGTCAACTAATGCGGAATTAAAAACTATTAATGCACACTATAAATACTTAAGCTAAACACATCAAGTATAATACAAGAGTGTAGTCGAATTTCTAGTGAAGGGCTCTAGTCTAACTCCTCAAGATTCCTCTAAATAAGAGTTGAGGTGCCGCGTTGGCTCTCTTGGTTGAATACTAGTGTTAGCAAACAAAACCTAAGCATATAACAATCTGAGCACAAATATATATCTAGCATATAAAGATGAAAGCAATATAAGCATGCAAGATATAAACAAGTAGGAGATAGAGAGAGCAATCGCAAATACGGGATATTTGTTTCGAGGTTCGAGCACTCTTGCTCTATGTCCCCGCCTTCAACACTTGAAGGATTTTTACTAAAGTCGATCTCACCGGATCACTCGGTGCCGCAACACCTACAAGGAGTTCCCACTAGAACTCTTGGACTCTCTAGTCCCTCCCTTGTTCCCGGAAGAACAACACACCACTAGCCTACTAACTCGCCGAGACCGCACCTCTGCAAAGAGCTTTCTCTAGAACTCGAAACACCGCGAACACACAAGTCCGCCTCCTCAAAACAAAGATGACAACTTTGGTGATCTAAACACTTTGATCACCTCAAATTCTCTCACAACAAAGATCCCTATATGATAGGTATAGTAATGGATAGCTCAAGTGTTTGTGAGAAAAATAAGGATTGAAGTTGTGGTGGAAAACACAAGAAAATCACTTTTGAAAACTCTTGATAAACTCTCCTTTTGAATGGAAGTATTTGGCTCTAAAACAAGTGGAGAAAACCTCTTAAAAGAGTAGGAAAAACTGGTGCTAAAACCCAATTAAAATCTTGTTAAAAATAGTCCAACAAAGCCCCCTTTTATAGGCCTAGAAAAAACTAGCCGTTGGGGCAAAACAATAGCCTGGACGGCTGTCGGTCGACCGGCCCGGTCGACCGCTAACGGTTAAAAATCTGACCGTTGGAGCCTCGGTCGACCAGCCTGGTTGACCGTGACCTGGAATAGAGAGCAGAACTCTCTGTCGGTCGACCGACCCGGTCGACCGGGGCTTTCCAGAGAGCAGAAGCTCTTTGGCAGTCGATCGGCCCGATCGACCGACCCTCCAGCCAGACTGGCGTGCACGTTCTGTGCACGTCAGTCGACCGACTCGGTCGACCGACTCCTGACTCGGTCGACCGGCCCGGTCGACCGGCATAAGCTAGAAAACAAATTTTCAGGATTTAAAAACTTAGTTTTATATTTAAAATAAAATCCCATAAATCCTCTAAAAATCTACAAAAATAAGCTCAGTATAATACTTTGATATACAAACATGTTTGAGTAAAATTAAGACATGTTACAAATATTTTGAACTATTTTTGTAACTTAGAAATTTTGACATAAAACAAAATCTGTATTTTTCTAAAATAGATTTTTTCAAAACTTCTCCAAAAACAAAAACAAGATATTTTAAACACTTATAAAGCATAGAGTGTATGGATATGATCCATTACACATACATGATGAAATATCTATGTTTTTTACAATAAAACACTAAACTGGTTTTGGTTAAAACATATATACTTGAAACTCCACAAACCAACCCGGTATTTTTCCAAAATGAAATGTCTTTTCTAAAATGAAAATTCTTTTATGAAAACACATCTAAATCTTGTGTGTGAGTGTATATTGTATACTTAAGCAATCCACCAACTATTCTATCCTTTACATTTTATCTAAAACAAAATCTTAACAAAAACAAACCTAGACACAAGTCTTCTCTTGAAGTCTTCACTTGAAGTCTTCTTCTCCTTCTTGACTTGGTCCAAACTTCATCCAAAGAGCTAGCCTCCTTTTGAGTACTTGATGTAATCTTGATGCATAGGCTCTTGAATCAAACCGTGTTAGCTCCAAAACTTGACTTTAAATCCTTTGTTGAAGCTAAACACCTACAAAGATCTTGATCATAAATCTGAGACTAAATAAACACAAGATCATTAGTACCATAACTACATGAGTTAATCATCATCAAAACTAGAGTAATGGGCCTTTGGGCTAACAGTTACACCTACACCGCCAGCAACAGTTCAATCCAAAGATAACAAATCAATCCCATTACACTCTGCCTCTTCTTCCGAATGGGACTCATACGTTAGTGTGGGAACGGTGTTCAAAGAACTCATTGTTAATATGACTTCAAGCAGCCAATTGGAGCCAGTAGAAGTTATTGATGAGGAACCATAAGCTCAGCAATTGGATCTCCAGTGGGAAAAGCAATTCGAATAACGGGAACCACCTACAGAAGACAAGGTGATCCAAGTTAACTTGGGTAATCAAGATCACCCTAAACCCATCTTTATAAGTGAAAGCTTATCACTTATGAAAAAAGAATTGATAGTACTCGTAAAAGAGTATATAGATGTCTTCGTATGAAACTACGAAGACATGCCCGGACTTGATCCACAAGTAGCCATGCATCGTCTAAACATCAGACCGGACGCCAAACCAGTCAAGCAGCAGCAACGCCAGTGTCGTCCGAACATTATGGAAGCTATTGAAGTTGAAGTTCATAAGCTCATTACATGCGGCTTCATACGGGAGGAACAACATCCAGATTGGGTTGCTAATATCCTTCACGTTCTCAAGAAGAATGGAAAATACGGATCTGCATCGACTACTGTAATCTCAATACAGCCTGTCCTAAAGACGAATTCACACTGCCCATCATCGATGTCATGATTTACAATACCTGCGGATTCGAAAGGATGTCCTTCATGGACGGCTTTTCAGGGTACAATCAAATTAAGATGTATCCAGAGGATGAAAAGCATACTTCATTCCGGACACCATTGGGAATATATTGCTATACCGTGATGCCCTTCGGATTAAAGAATGTGGGAGCAACTTATCAGTGAGCAATGAATACAATCTTTCGCGACCATCTCCAAAAGACGATAGAATGTTATGTCGACGACATTGCTGTCAAAAGTTATGATAAGAATGACCACCTTCATGACTTAAGGATGACGTTCGACATAATGCGGGCTCATCAATTGAAAATGAATCTGACAAAATCCTTCTTAGGGGTTTCAAGTGGCAAGTTCCTTAGATTTATTGTTACATCAAAAGGAATTCATCTTGACCCAGACAAAGTCAAAGCCATTCAGAGCATGCATCCACCTAAGAATCTCAAAGAACTTAGAGGCCTGCAAGGTAGACTGGCTTATATCAGAAGATTCATCGCAATCTCTCAGGTCACTGTCAACCGTTCACCCGACTCATGAAAAAGGGTGTTTCCTTTTGTATGGGATCAAGCTTGTCAAGAAGGTTACGAAGATATCAAAAGATATCTCACAAAACCTCCAGTCTTAGTAGCTCCCACATCAGGAAAACCGTTCCTGCTTTATGTGAAAGCTATGGACCATTCTCTCGGTGCTCTGCTTGCCTAAAAAGACGATAATGGTCACGAATAAGCTACTTATTATCTGAGCAGAATTCTGATAGGGCTGAATCTCGCTATAATCCTATTGAGAAGGAATGTTTAGCTCTTATTTTTGCTATTCAGAAGACACGACATTATTTGGTCACCAAACCATACATGTCATTTCTAAAGTGAACCCTTTGCGTCTTCTCACGATGAAACCAGGATCATTAAATTTAAGATTAGATAAGTGGGCTCTTCTTTTGTCTCAGTACGACATGCTCTTTGTCCCTCAGAAGGGGGTTAAAGGCCAGGCACTTGCAGAGTTCTTGGCTGCTCATCCGGTTTCAGAAAGCTCAAAACTTCATGAAGACATTCCAGATGAAGTCTTTGAATCTAATATAACTTCAGAGGATGAAGTTTGGCAGATGTTCTTTGATGGAGCATCACGAATAGGCCCTAAAGGTAGGATCCTTGCCGGTGTAGGGGTTGTGTTTATCTCTCCACAAAATCATGTCCTTCTTAGAGCATTTTCTCTGAAGGAATCATGCACCAATAATGTGGCAGAATACAATGCTCTACTTATTGGCCTTCAGCTCGCTCAACAAATGGGGGTATGCTACTTTGAAGCTTATGGTGATTCAAACTGATTGTCAATCAGGTTAAAGGCGAATATGAGGTCCGTCACGAAGATTTGGTACCTTATTATCACGCTGTCATCGAAATGGCTAAACTATTTGATGGCTTTTACGTCGGTCACGTTTCTCGATCCCAGAACACTAGAGCCAATGCACTGGCTACATTAGCTACAACGCTAGCCTTGCCAGTCGACACCAAGTTTCACCTTACAGTGGCGACTTGACACCTTGTCTGCTCTAAACATATGTTGAGAACCAGAGAGGTCTATAATATCTCGACGGATCTTGAACCGAGAGATTGGTAATTTTCCCTCATCGACTATGCTCTGTATGGTTTACTACCAGATAACCCTAAACAAGCAGCATCTATCAGGCGAAGGTCTCTCTGCTTTTACTATGATCCAACTCTGAAGACACTTTACCGTCGTTCATACGACGGTATCCTCCTCCCTTACCTTTCTAATTTAGAAGCACAGGAAGTGCTCAAAGAAGCGCATGACGTCATATGTGGAGCTCATCAATCAGGTCCAAAACTTAAAGACCGATTGCACAGGCTTGGATATTATTGGCCAACCATGATAGCCGATGCCATCCAATATGCACGAAGGTGTAAAGCCTGCCAAATCCATGCAGACTTCATACATCAACCCTCAGAGTTGCTCCATCCAACCGTTACTTCATGGCCATTTGAAGCATGGGGAATCGATGTCATAGGGTCAATCAGCCCTTCTTTGACAAAAGGACACCGGTTTATCCTAGCGATAACCGATTACTTTTCAAAGTGAGCAGAGGCTATACCACTGGTTGAAGTTAAAACTTCTAACGTGGTTAATTTCATAAAACACCATGTCATCCATCGATTTGGTGTCCCTAGGCAGATCATCCATGATAACGGTCCCCAATTCGTGAGTTAAGTGTTCTACCAGTTTTCCAATAAGTACCGGATTCAGAACGTGGCATCAACTGCTTATAATCCCGCCGCTAATGGCTTGGCAGAAGCATTCAACAAGACAATCATTAAGCTACTCAAAAATTTCGTTTCTTCAAATAAGCGAGACTGGAATGAGAAGCTTGGTGAATGTCTTTGGGCCTACCGAACCACAATTCGGACCCTGACAGGTAATATATCTTTTTCTCTGGTATACGGGTGCGAAGCAGTCATACCGTTAGAAATCTAGATGCCATCATTACGAGTCGCTTTGATGACTAATATGACAACGGAGGACAATGATCGGTTGTGACTCCAAGAGCTCGAAGCCCTAGATGAGAAGCGGTTACAAGCTCAGCAACACATTGAGTTATATCAAGCTCAGATCTCAAAAGCCTTCAACAAGAAGGTCAAGCAAAGAGTCTTCCAGAAAGGAGACTTGGTTTTAGCTATCAGATGACCAATGATCATGACACACAAAACCAAAGGAAAATTTTAGCCCAAATGGGAAGGACCGTTTATAATAGAAACAGTCTATTCAAACAGAGCATATCGCCTTTTGACTTCAGATGGTGATTTACTCATGATGCCGATCAACGGTAGGTTCTTAAAGAAGTATTATCCATGATAGGATCCTTCTTATGATCAAGTTAACATTACATCTCTGATCAAGACCTTCAAATTCAAGATATGTGGGAGGAGCGCTCCTCTCTTTCTCTAAACGAGATCATACAACCATAAACCAGCATCGAGCTGAATGTACACTGGTTGTCTCAAAGAAGAATCAAGGTTACAAATACAGTAACCAAATAATCCAACACCTAATGGTTAAGGATGGAGAAAAATATTGGCCTTTAAGCCCAACATAAGTCCTTGATAACTCATCATGCTGAAGGGAATAGCATGGCTAGTCCGACTCAAATGGTAGTTGGTAAAGGCATATCAAATTCGTTGATAGCTGAGGATTTGCTAAAAATCTTAAGGGACCTGTTCCCATTTGATTCCGAAGTTAAGGATAGAGGAAAATGTTAGCCTTTAAGCCCAATATAAGTCCTCGACAACTCATCATGCTGAGGGGAATAGCATGGCTAGCCCGACTCAAACGGTAGTTGGTAAAGGCATACTAAATCCGTTGATAGTTGAGGATTTGCTAAAAATCCTAAGGGACCTGTTCCCATTGGATTCCCTCTCCAGAATCACCTACCAATTCTCATCCATAGAATGGTGATACCACATATTAAGGTATTGATATCCCTTGCAAAATGATGAGTCTAACCTATCATGTTAACACTAAACCTCTGGTAGCAAGACTATAATCTACTCCCCAATGGATGAAAGCTAATATCCCCAGTGAATAAACCCCACTTGTCGTTCTCTTCAACAGAATGACAGGTCCACTCAAATTACTGTTACGTTCAAGTACCTCTAACAGTAAATGAATCCTTGTCAAGTTAACATCACACCTCTGACAAATTGCTTTACAAATCCCCACGGAGTTCTTTTTGTCACGTTAACGATCACCTCTGACATGTAATCTCTTATGAGATTCATTTTCTAACTCCCCAACGGGTTTCTAATAATCAGTCCTCAGTGGACTTTTCTGGTTGTCACGTTAACAATACACCCCTGATAATTTCTTCCAAATAGCATCCGAAGGAGATATCAAAATCCCCATGGAGTTCATAATTAAATCCTATTTCCCCCAGTGGAGCTATTTCTATTTCTTTGTCATCATGTCCAGTTCGTCACCTTTGAATGACAAAATTTTGAGCTTGGTGGCTTCTCAATCGGTTACGTCCCTGCGACCTCTGAACTGACAGATAGCCAAGTCTCACCTTTCAGTCCAGTAGGGACTATTTCTTGGTCATCATGTCCAATTCGTCACCTCTGAATGACAAATTTCAAGCTTGGTGGCTTCTCAATCAGTTACGTCCCTGCGACCTCTGAACTGACAGATAGCCAAGTCTCACCTTTCAGTCCAGTATAGACTATTTCTTTGTCATCATGTCCAATTCGTCACCTCTGAATGATAAACTTTCGAGCTTGGTAGCTTCTCAATTAGTTACGTCCTGCGACCTCTGAACTGATAGATAGCTAAGTCGCATCTTTCAGTCCAGTAGGGACTATTTCTTTGTCATCATGTCTAGTTCGTCACCTCTGAATGACAAAATTTTGAGCTTGGTAGCTTCTCACTCGGTTACGTCCCAGCGACCTCTGAACTGACAGATAGCCAAGTCTCATTTTTTAGGCCAGTAGGGACTATTTCTTTGTCATCATGTCCAGTTTGTCACCTCTGAATGACAAAATTTCGAGCTTGGTGGCTTCTCAATCAGTTACATCCCTGCGACCTCGGAATCGACAGATAGCCAAGTCTCACCTTTCAGTCCAGTAGGGACTATTTCTTTGTCATTATATCCAGTTCATCACCTCTGAATGACAAAATTTCGAGCTTGGTGGCTTCTCAATCGGTTACGTCCCTACGATCTCTGAACCAACGATAGCCAAGTCACATCTTTCAATCCAGTAGGGACTATTTCTTTGTCATCATGTCCAGTTCGTCACATCTGAATGATAAAATTTTGAGCTTGGTGGCTTCTCAATCGTTTACGTCCCTGCGACCTCTGAACCGATAGATAGCCAAGTCTCACCTTTCAGTCCACTAGGGACTATTTCTTTGTCATCATGTCCAGTTCGTCACCTCAGAATGACAAATTTTGAGCTTGGTGACTTCTTAATTGGTTACACCCTGCGACCTCTGAATCGAAAGATAGCCAAGTCTCACTTTCAGTCCAGTATAGGACTATTTCTTTGTCATCATGTCCAGTTCGTCACCTCTGAATGATAAAATTTCGAGCTTGGTGGCTTCTCAATCGGTTACGTCCCTGCGACCTCTAAACCGACAGATAGCCAAGTCTTATCTCTCAGTCCAGTATAGGACTATTTCTTTGTCATCATGTCCAGTTCATCACCTCTGAATGACAAAATTTTGAGCTTGGTAGCTTCTCAATCGGTTACGTCCTGCGACCTCTGAACCGACAGATAGCCAAGTCTCATCTTAGTCCAGTAGGGACTATTTTTTTATCATCATGTCTAGTTCATCACCTCTGAATTTCGAGCTTGGTGGCTTCTCAATCGGTTACGTCCCTGCGACCTCTGAACCGACAGATAGCCAAGTCTCACCTTTCAGTCCAGTAGGGACTATTTCTTTGTCATCTTGTACAGTTCGTCACCTCTGAATGACAAAATTTCGAGCTTGGTGGCTTCTCAATCGGTTACGTCCCTACGACCTCTGAACCGAGAGATAGCCAAGTCTTACCTTTTAGTCTAGTAGGGACTATTTATTTGTCATCATGTCCAGTTCGTCACCACTGAATGACAAAATTTCGAGTTTGGTGGCTTCTCAATCGGTTACGTCCTGCGACCTCTGAACTGACAGATAGCCAAGTCTCACCTTCCAGTCCAGTAGGGACTATTTCTTTGTCATCATGTCCAGTTCGTCACCTCTGAATGACAAATTTCGAGCTTGGTGGCTTCTCAATCGGTTACGTCCCTGCGACCTTTGAACCGACAGATAGCCAAGTCTCATCTTTCAGTCCAGTAAGGACTATTTATTTTAATGTGTGACTAACTCTATCAATTTATCGCCGCTGATTATATTAGTTATACCATTATTCCACTTCCTTTTGGGGATTGTAACAACAACTTGAAAATAAGGATTAAAAATTCTGAAAAATATAACAAGTTGGAAATACAACAAAGGAATCAAATAAAATTATTTTTTTATTGATTTCAAAAGAGGGATACATGGATGCTCAGATTACAAGCTACGAGGGCGCTTCGTAGGACTTGATCCATTCTTCAAGAGTAGCCAGCCTATTCTTCCTCTCCTCAACAGCTCTGAGAAGTGCCTGTGACCTTAACTCGGCCTCGTTAAAGCTTGCCATTTGGCATAAGCGAGCCTCAATTTCAACCAAAGTTTCCCTATGTGCTAGCTCCTGCTGTAGGACAGCGTCATTCTGAGCCTTAAGCTGCTCTAGCCAAGCAATCTCTTCAAGACGCACCGGTTCAGCCTTGGATAAAAGAATATTAGCCTTCCTGATCATTTTCTTGGCCTTTTCAATTTTATCCTCAGTGTCAAGAAAAGCGCTGTTAGAAGCATCTATAGCGTCCCCAAGTTCTACTCTCCTCATCTCTAAGAATTTCAAGTCAGAGGAAATTGCCTTGGCTGCTTCTTGAGCGGCGAGATGGGCTTTATACATTTGAGCAGCAAGGTGCGCAAGCTGTTCGTTAACTGAAGACTCCAGATCCGAATGGCTAAGACGGCACCATCATCCACATCCCTCTCAAGCTGTCCACCAGAAGCTCCAATGTCGCTGCCTGGTCATCCCCTCCAAAGTCTCGAATACTATCAATGCTTCGGGAGAGCACCACCTTCAAAGGAGAAAACGAGGTAGTCGAGCCTTCACGACCAAAGTAATGGAGCACTTCAAGCCCTTATAAAAGTTGTCGACTAGCTCAGCCATGAATTCATTCTCGGCCTCAACTACTTCTGATGAACGAGTAGCTTTTGAAGACAAAGCTTCCACCAGTTTCATTGATATAACTATGGAAGGAATAGTAGAAGCACTGGCTGGAACAATATGAGGGATCACTGGTGATCTCAGAGGAGTCCTCATTGAAACCAGTACACTAACCACGACCGAAGTAGGGCTAGTGACTATTTCTGGGAGAGCTGGCTTAACCACCAATGTTGGAGAAGTAGGACTGGTAATCACCTTCAGCTCAGCGCTTGGCAAGATAGGCGGCACTGGCAAAACCAATGGCATCTCATTTACCAATATAGTTGAAAGTGAGGTTGGTTCTGTGACTATTATCCCTTTAATCCCCTTTCCTCTGGCTGATTCAGGCTGATAGAGGGTAGGTCGCGATACAAAGCATCCAACTCAGCAGCGTCTGCCGCAGTCAACGTACTTACTTCACTCCTGATTCCCTCAGAAAGATTGGTTGGCTCTCTTAAAGTCAATGCACCCAAAGGTGGAACACCTGTAGTAAGACTCTATTTAAGCAAGGTATGATCAATACCATGAAAGAATTACTCACAAAAGGTCAAAGCACTACCAAAAGATGATATCGCCTTAGTCGCCTTGGCCGCAGTTTCTCTCCAAACTTCCACGACGGGGGCATCAGTCCCCTTAGCCTCCATAGGAAAGTCTTTGGCAGAGTCAACACGGACGGCCGGCCCACCTTCGGTCACCGAACCCTCGGTGGTCCATCTTATAGAGCTGGAGACCATGGGGCTTCCTTTTGAGGTCCCAGCACCTGAAGGACCTACATCGGCCGCATCACCTCCAGATTCTTTAGAGACGGCAAAATAGCTAGCCTCATCACTTTCACTATAAGTGAACAGGGGATCATAATGCTCCCCTTGTTCTCCTGGGACCTCGGCTCTGGGTCTCTCACCGCCTCGTTTCCTGAGTCATGAAGTAAACAGTGAGCTGTTTAGAATATATAAGAGTGTATTGCAAGAATAGAGCTGATCTTACTCGGGTCCGGACAGTTTTACCAACGGTCTGCCTAGGGACCGACAGCTTAATGACTAATGGAGCAGGAGGAGGAGGCACTGTAGATGATTCGCCCTCTGCAATAACAGTAGGAGCGTAGCGATGAGGCTTCTTCACTGCCCTCTTCCTACGAGATCTGCCTTACCGCTTTCGTTTGAAGTGGACATCGGGATCTTCTTCCTCCAAATCCATCACCTCTACATCTTCCATGGGGGTTGTGCCTACCCTACCAGAAGCAGCTGCTGGAGCCTCAGCACCTGTATCCCCTTCGAAGCGGGACTTCCTGCGTCTGAAGCTTCGCTATCATCACAATAATGAATTCCCCGAGGCCTGGCACGCGGACCCTCTTACCTTCTCTCAGTGACATTCCGCTTCAACCGCTGAGAGATCAACTTCACACTAAAGGATTTAATAAAAAACCCAGTTGGTATGGAGTGTGAAGTTCTATACCACTAGCAGAATCCCAGGGTTATCAGAAGGTTCGGAGTCCTCAGCGGCATGCACAGCCGTGCCTCAGTATAGCCAGCAATATAACACTGCCAGGCACAAGCTCCATCGATGAGGCTCCCTATGAATGCCAGGCTACTGTTCGGATTACCTACGTACAGTTGGTCATACCTAAACTGATGAGCAAACCGACTTGGAACATAGAGCTCCAGGTAACAGGTGTCCCCACTCTATACAACAAGTGGGATGACCTGATGCTAACCAGCCATTCGAAGACTCCCCGACTCAACGACGTCTGCCTTTCCCCTACATCCTTGAATTCTTCACCATAGCCTGCAATGCGAATATAGGGAAAGCACCGAAAAAGGCTGTAGACGTCATGACGGCACACCAGTTTGCGGACCGTAGCCACATAACTCTGTGACCATGAATACCCCTCGAATTGACGAAGAAGCGCTATTCGAACACCTTTTGGGGGCTCCTCTTCAGCTTGGATGGTAGAGGGGCAGTGAAGGGCGAACCAAGCCATCAAATAAGTATATGGAAAACCAATTCTGGGGTTTGGTCCGTCGCGAGGCAAGATAGTTCCCTTTCCCCGCTTCATCGTTGGTAGCCTACAGAAAGCCTCCGTCAATGCATGAAGGCCTCTTTGAATATAGCACACCATTATTAGAAGAAGTCCGAGAGAATGACCATAGACTAGACGAACAGCCAGTAATAAGATAATTGGATGAATGACGTCGATAGACGGAGATGACACCACGCATCTTTTCAGCCAAACCGTTAAAAATCCAGCTAGAAGTGCCTTTCCGGACGTCAGTCAACGAGCCTGGTGGTGGAAACTCTGAAGAATATCACCTTTCTCATAGGGTCCGTCATCTTCTTCTAAAATTAAATCCCTTTGAGAGTGCTCTTGCATCCTGCGAAAGATGTCTTCATCTGTAACTCCACAGTGAGCCGCTTCGAAAGTACCTTCTAGGTCAGGGAACAAATAATTTTCCCAGCTCTTCAAACTACATGAAGCTCTCTTATGACTCCCATGCATGCTTGAGCAAATGTAAATGTGGCACATCAACTTCCGGTAAGTCTCAAACAAGGCGGCTCCTGCTTCTCTAGAAGTGTTAATTCCGCCTCGCGCAGGAAATATTCTTCATATGGGAGAGACCCCAAAGGCAGAGCAGAGACTTCTCATATCTCGTGCAAAGCCATGCCCAATTCGCCAACAGGGGTGAAGAAGGTCCCTATAGCTGGGAAGTACAACATAAAAATGGCATAGAAGTTCGCTACGCTCATCTGAATGTCGTAACAGGTCGCCCTGACGGCCTCGTAGAGTCCTAACCTCTCCAACTCCTCTTCAAAATGGGCAAGAACATATAAAGTCAAGTCCCTCCACCATGCCTTGGGGGGATGAATCCACCAAGGGGTCCTGAAATCAGTGGCTGGATAATTACCGTGAGCTTTAAAGAACTGATTTCTAAAAGTCTGAGCCACCGCGGGATTTTTTTCCCACTGGGATGTCTGGAAGTACGTTCCCAGGGTGGAGACCCAATATGCAGCGAGGAGGACCCGCCCTTGTATAACCGGGGGACGGAGCAATCAACTTTCCCACATGAACAGAATCGATAGTCCGCATCACTTGCCACTGCATCTTTCGAGCCCTCGTCATACATTGAAAGAAGGACAAGGGAAAGTGGCACTTGCTAGATGGGAGATAATACTTCTCGCCATCCAGTTTGAAAATCCACTGCCCTTCTCCAACTAGCAGCTGATGATCGGTATCTAGCGCTGCATCCCTGAACATAAAGTCGGGCTTCCGGTAGACTGTCTCCTATCACAATCCTCAAGGGGAGCAGAAGTTAGATGCTCCTCATAGTGCGTTGATCCCCAGCATGAATAAGGGCATCCCGACCAGGAGCGCTTCGCTCGCTGAATAGTAAAGCCTGCCCTTGGAACTCCAGGCTAACATTGCCGTCCAACCCTCTGGCCGTTGTGAAAAGACTGTTCAGAGGACCGGGAGTATAGTGCACTGCAGAGACAAGACGAAACTAAATTAGTTCAGTTGGAGAGAGAAAGCCAAATCCAAAAAATTTTAAGGCATAGCTTCGCCCCCCCAAGCGAGACAAGCCTAGCTTTGGCTCGCCCTTAAGCTCAGCTTCGCAGCTGCAGCTTAACTCCGCACTCCACATGAAGGCAGGATGCAGAAAAATATCTAAGTATTAGCTTCGCTCTGGAAGCTTGATCACGGACAACAGAACGCGACAAAGCCCCAGGGGATAACTTCGTCAAAAAGGTATTGTTGCCTAAAAATTATTTTAAGGGCATTAAGGTCCTTTATAGCTGCGCTCTGAGGGTTAGCTTCGCATCCTATCATTCGACAGGATGTGAACCGCCTAAGGGTTAGCTTCGCATAGAAGCTTGGAGAAGAAACCCTTCTATTCTTAGATTCCCAATCGAGAAATCAAGGGAATTAAGGGACTTGAACTCCCTGAGATCACTGGATCACAATGAATTATTCTGGATTCATCATGAAATAGCCAGGAATTGGCTTCAAAATGAGATGAAAATATCTGAGTAAAAGGAAAAGACCCTACCCGCGATAGGTCGTTCGATGACCAGAGAGGAGGAGAAAGCCCCTCCGTCGTAGAGGTTGCTACCTCTTTTCCTGCTCGTCTTTTGGGAGCCATCAGAGAACTAAAGAAGTTCTTGAATTTCCAAACAAAGAAGAAAGAAGAAAAAGAGATTTGGAGTTCTCTGAAAATTCAAAGAGAAGTGGTTCCTTCTCTTTCGGCCTAATCAGGCTTTTATAGGCTGATGATTGCCTAAAATTTTGCCTCCTTGAGAGAAGCGCAGGAAGTCGTTTCAAATTAATTTGAAACGATGCTTAAAGTGCCTTCCCGAGAAGCGTTACTTCAGCCCCACTAAGGACTAACTCCGCCATGAGTTCAGGGTTGACTTCGCGCGATGCTTGAATAACTTCGCTGAGAAACGTGCCTTAGCTCTGCTAAAAGCACATCTCTAGCTTCGCGAAAATTTCGTGTTAGCTTCGCCAGAAATTCACTCCTGACTTAGTTGGAAATTTGTCTTCAGCTTCGCTGGAAGCTTAGCTCGGCTAAGAGTTTTCATTTCCTCCTAAGGAAAAGACTTGCCTAAAGCTGGTCCACTACAGGTGTTCTCGAATCAAAAAGGAGGGAAACAAAGCAGATAAGCAGAAAATAAACTTTTTCATTGATTCAAAAGGGAAGATACATTGACACTACATCAAGGTGGTCTTTTGTACAACCGAATCATTGCTCCAAAGGCATGCAAGTTATCCTATCTACTTCCAAGGTGATAAGCCAAACCAACTAGACACGAAAGGCCTTCCTCCTACACAAGGCCGTAATCCTTCGCCTAATGGCAGATTTTGCCATCAAGAAGCTGGATCTTCTTTGATGAAAATTGACAAAGGACCGGTTGCCACCAGAAAGCCGGATCTTCTTTGATGAAAATTGGCAAAGGACCAGTTGCCACCAGAAAGCCGGATCTTCTTTGATGAAAATTGGCAAATGAAGGATCCGAGACCTTACAGGTGACGCTCGCTTTCCCAAAGTGGATCATCTCGGATAAGCGACTACCAGCCCCTTCCCAAGTGGATCATCTCGGATAAGCAACTGCCAACCTCTTCTTAGAACACGCATCAGCTACTCCAGTATGTTCCTCCTGCTTAGGGTCAAAGCTTCAATGTGGAGATCAAGAGGCAAGTTTCTGGTCTCGACAAAAGACTGGTGGGCACAGTTCACTGCAATGCAAACTGGAAACAAGTTAGCGTTAAAGCAAAAAGAAAATGCAAAGATCAAATACTAAGTCAAATTCTTTGGGCAGAGCAATTCATATCCAATCTAGTAGTGCTTCAGTTTAAGCAGAGGATAGCCTCGCTTGCACAGTGATGATAGACTAGCTCAGCATAAGCCAAGTCTTAGATCTGTCTAAGGCAGTTAGGTTGAAGAAGCCTCAAAAAGGACCAAGTCCTAGCCTCGCCTATATGGCTAAGCTAAACTGATCCAGAGGGACGCAGTTTTGACCCCACCTATATGGTAAGCATGGCTCGACCTTGAAGAGACTAAGTCCCAATTCTTACCTATGTGGCAGATTTAACAGGCAGATTCAATAGATCAAGACAGGAACTCTGCATGAAAAACTCTTTTTCTGATCAAGCGAGAATGATAGCTTCGCCGAGAAGCCAAAAAATAGGGTCGAAACCCTTTTCTGAAAATCAGCCAAATGCAAAGATCCAGGGAATTTAATCCCTAAAATAGCTAGTAAAGCTAAGGTCATCGGATGACCGAGACTTACCAACCCTTGGCCGGTTAGTGACCAGAGTGGGCGCCCCTACTATTTCAGTCGCCTTTCCTGGGCAACGAGGAGAGGTCATGAACAGACTTTTCAGAAAGAGAAAAGTATGTTTCTCTGAAAAGGACTTCAAGTGTCCTATTTATAGGCCTCATGGCCTGACCGCGCCGCTGACACTTCAAGTTTGGGAGCGCGGGCAAAGTTAAAGCATTAAATGCTTAACCTTGAGAAAGGCAATAATCTCCCTCATTAAATGCAAGAGAGGTTATTCTAACCTCAGAAAAGGGAACAATCCTTCTCGTTACTCGCAGGAAGCAGTTAGCCTCGGGAAAGGAACGTCATTCTAGAACCAATTTGTAATACCCCGTTCCTGGAATACGTACTTAGTTGCGTATTCAGTTTTTCGATCGTATTTTTCGATTTACTTCCTGTATTTGACCGATTTCAGTTTCAAATATTATTTTCCAATATTCTAGATTTTATATGATTTTCTGGAATTTTCCTAAATTTAATTCAATATTTTTCAAAACCGGTGTCGACCAGTGCCGCTGATCGATTCTCGGATTTTTAATTCACAAACAATTAGGAATTCTAGAAAGTCCTTTAGACATTATTTCTTAAAATCATATTTCTTACTTAAATACTTTTTCTGAGAATTTTATGAATTTATGAAAATTCCAACGGAGTCGGTAGTTAACTGATTCCGGGATTTTTAGTTTTAAAACTATAAATTATTTCTTCAAACGGATTTCACTATGAGTCTTCATATATTATTCTTGATCTTTGGTAAAATTTACGAGTCGTTCCGAGATACTTGAATTTCGGACGATTTCGGTATTTTCCGAAATGTTTTCCGTATCCTCGACTTAAACCCGGGAATCCGTGTTTTCAATATTTTCTATTTTTAATTCCAAGAGAATATCTTCTCTTTATCATTTCTTTTCCTTTTTCCTTTTTCTTATTTTCCTTTCCTTCCTCCACAAGCCACAAGATTTCCAATTTCCAAAATTCCAATCTTTTCCAAATTTCCAACAAAACCCACACTCTTCCACCAACTTCTACCATTAATGCCCCCTTTCTCTCTCTCTTCCATGGCCGGCCATGATTGGCCAAGGGAGACAACTCACCTCCCCTATTTGCACAAAACCCCCTCTCTTCTATCTTATTTACACCTCCTTTACAAAATCTAAATCTTATATAAACTTTCCTTTACATTTTTATTTCTCTTTTCTTCACTTTAACAAGAAATTAGCCTTCACATTTCCTTCTCCATCTCAACCTCAACCACCTACTTCCAAAACATCACCTAGGTCTTCATCTCCATCTCAAGCAACAACAACTTTTGGATAGAGATCGCATCTTTCTTCGTCGGAGTATCGTCAAGAATCACCTTGGTGCTATTCGTCGACCACGACCTTTCCGAACTCGTACAAGCTTCGAGTAATCAATCCTAGTGAGTAGTTTTACTCACCAAGACTTGTCTAATTCCTAGTTTACTTGTGTTCACCTATCTTATATAATTGTAGCTTCAAAATCATATTTTTAGATCATCAAACACAATCATCAAAAACTCTATTTTGTACTCTGTTTTCCCACGATTAGTCGACTTGACCTAGGGATTAGTCGACTAACCCATCTGTTTTGAAACGTGACCTTGTCTGGAGCACAGTTTTAGTCGACTTAGGCTATTTATTAGTCGACTAGAAATCTTTGTTAGTCGACTACACTTTCCACCCTAGTCGACTAACCTTTCCTGAACCAGAAACCCAACTCTCGGCTCCAGTCGACTTATCCTAACTATTAGTCGACTACCCATTCCTCCCTAGTCGACTACTTTTTCCTGAAATAAAACATCAACTCTCTGTATTCCAGTTTTAGTCGACTTGCGTATCCGTTAGTCGACTTGAGATCATTGTTAGTCGACTACACTTTCCACCCTAGTCGACTAACTTTTCCTGAATTAGAATTCCAACTCTCTGGAACCCAGTTTTAGTCGACTAATCCAGACTGTTAGTCGACTAGAGACCTCTATTAGTCGACTAATCATTCCACCTAGTCGACTAATTTAGGCTGTTTATTATAGTTGATTTCTTTTCTGAATTTGGATCTTACCCTTGATACATGTGTGATATATTATTCTTGTTTATGCTTCATGACTGGTACTTCATGACCTATTACTTGATGGATGTTATCTCATGTTACTTCAAGGCTTGTTATTGTATATTCTCATTTCATAACTTGTTAATTGATTAATATCACCTCTTATCATGCTATCACTTAAAACCGAGCATGATACACTCGACTTTTGTATAAAATGGACCAACTTACATTGGGAAGGGGGAAAACATGCGGATATCAATATGTGTACATGTTTACAGTGGTATTAGGTATGTTGTGCAACTAAATTTCCGGTCTAACCTGTGGGCCTCCAGGGGACCGAGGGGAGTGCTTGCTCCCTCTTCCTGATTACTTCATGATAAAGGGCATACATAAGTCCCTCCTGATAGGCCTTGCGGCTGGTTCCGTCACCAAGCAACGGAACACCCTGGACCGTGGTCCCGGGCATGCACGGGACCCACTGTAAACATAGTTCGTTGATAATCCCGCTGGTTTCCAATAACAACCTTGCTTTACTAGGATATGGATCTATGTGCGCTGGGACGCTGGGTCACATAGCTAGATATCACAGTAAGACAAGTAATAATAATAATAGACTTTAATTGTGGATCCATCGTATTCGAACTTTATTCTTTATGCTTTTATTTCTTGCTGATTTATATTCATTATACTGTTCCATATTTCCTATATCTGTCTCTTAGCCATTTGGCTATCGCCTGTTCATTGTTGGGAGGTCCTGACTCCCTTGGATTTGTATGTTCAGGTTCCGAAGCTTGGACCGAAGTGGAACCGTCCACAGAGGATCAAGCTTATCTTAGTGAGCAAGCCGAATAGTTCCTGTTCTTCGAGCCAGTCTTCTCTTTTGACTCACGGGATCTTCATCCATCACGTGAGCATTTTGTGTACCTATTGTAGATTTTACTTTTGGGCTTGGTTGTGATAAAAGACACTTGTAAAGTGTAATAGTTTATCATATCCTGTATAACTTTGTAATTGTACTTTTATGTTGGCATATGAATGAATACTACGCTTTGTCGTGTACTCTGATCCTTGTTGTACTTTTATGCTTAGCGTATATACGTGGGGGCACCTTTTGACCTACGTATATACGTCGCAGTGACGTCCCCGTATCCGTGGGATCGGGGCGTTACAGGTTGGTATCAGAGCCTAGGCTCTCACACCTAAAGTACAATCAAGCAGCAAATTCCAGTAATTTGCAATTGCCAACTACAATGTACAAAGTTATCGAGTCCTTCTTGATTCCTTCCCTTGTGTCCTAAAATCCTTCCATTTTCCCAATTCCAGTTATCTTTTCCCCAACTCGGTATGGAGAGAAGGACGGGTCGTAGCAATTCGGGACAAGTATCGAATGGACCTGCGGGAAAGAATACCGATATTCTGAGGGTCATTCAGACGATGATGGAGAACCAGCAGCAACAGACTGAACTCCTCCGACAAGAGTTGACAGCTCCAAAGGAACAGAGGCCGGGGAATATATCAGACTTCAGACGGCTGCAGCCAGCCATATTCACGGGTGGAGAGAAACCCCTGGATGCTGAGCAATGGTTGACAGACACCTCAGATCTGCTGAATGCAGCCAGAGTACCAAAGGAGAACCAAGTGGAGGTCGCCAAGATTCAATTGAAAGATGTAGCTAGAACTTGGTGGCTAGCTGAGGAGGCAAGACTGGAGAAGCCTGTCACCTGGGACACATTCTCCAAGAGTTTCTACAGTAGATTCTTCCCTGCTACTGCTCAGAAGGGCATGGGAGAGCAGTTCATCAGACTTCAGCAATGGAATAAGTCCGTGGATGAGTATGCCGCGGAATTTCTCAGACTTAGCCGCTTTGCTCCGTATATGGTGACGGATGAGGAGAAGCGGGCAAGCAGATTCCAGCAGGGCTTGCAGATGGACATACAGGTTTTCTTAATGCCCCAGCAGCTGAAGACTTATTCAGAAGTCCTCACCATAGCTCGAGAAGTGGAGCGAGGACTAGAGAAGAAGAAAGTGAACCTGATGAGGAACCAGGCCATGAAGAGGCCGTTTCCACCAATGGGAAGAGGAGGCCCATACAGAGCAGCAAAGGTTCAGGCAATGAGGCAACCATTCAGACCAGCTCCTTACCAGATGACTCAACCAGGTCCTATCTGCAACTTTTGCCAGAAACCGGGTCATTCTCAGCAGAATTGCCGTAGGGCAAATGGATTATGCCTGGTGTGTGGATCCCGAGACCATTCTATAGAAGCCTGTCCACACAGAAGAATGGGGATTACCAATCAAGCTTTGCCGGCACTTCAGGGACCGAATGGACAGAGATCACTTCCAGGGCCACTTGGACAGAGGAACCAGGGACCGATGATGAGGAGAGCTCTTCCCCCTCCTCCACAACAAGCTTTTCGCCCAGCCCAGAGAGGAGCTAGGACTGCAGCAGGGCGTGGAAGGGGTCAAGCTTATAATTTGACGGAAGAAGAGGCTGAGACTTCTGAGGAAGTGATAACAGGTAAAATCAGGGTGCATTCTAAACCTGTTCTAGCTCTCTTCGATTCCGGTGCTTCCCATTGTTATATCTCAGATCATTTTGTGGCATTGCATTCTATACCTGTTAGATCTTTAGACCACAAATGGGAGATCAGTACAGGGAATGGGGTAGTCATATCTACTAGAGTTTGTGCTGATTGTCCAGTAGAACTTTGTGATAAGACCTTGGCCATAGATATGCTCGTACTAGATACCAAAGGGTACGATGTAATCTTAGGCATGACCTGGCTCAGTCAGTACTATGCAGTTATTGACTGTAGGGAGAAGAAGATTAATTTCAGGATCCCTTTTCAGCCGGAATTCCAATTTAGTGGAGAAGTGAGGTCTACCAAGAGAAAGACTCGGATGACTACTTCGGAGATCCAGAAGGGAGTACCGGTGTGGGATGAATTCCCAGGAGTGTTTGCTGAGATTTCAGGACTGCCACCTGAAAGGATGATTGAGTTCTCTATTGATACTATTCCAGGCTCAGCTCCTATATCCAAGGCTCCGTACAGGATGGCACCCACGGAGTTAGAGATCCTGAAGAAGCAACTGCAGGAATACTCAGATAAGGGATTAATTCGACCAAGTACTTCACCATGGGGAGCTCCAGTACTATTGGCAAACAAAAAGGATGGTGGTAAAAGGCTTTGTATTGATTATAGAGAATTGAACAAAGTTACCATCAAGAACAAGTATCCCTTACCCAGGATTGATGATCTGTTTGATCAGCTTCATGGAGCCCGAGTATTCTCTAAACTAGATTTACAGTCGGGTTACCATCAGCTGAGGGTGAAGAAAGAAGATATTCCGAAGACGGCATTCAGGACCCGTTATGGCCACTATGAGTTTCTAGTTATGCCTTTCGGAGTCACCAATGCCCCTGCAGTTTTCATGGATTTGATGAACAGAGTGTTCTCGCCCTATCTGGATCAGTTCGCTGTTGTTTTCATAGATGACATCTTGATCTATTCAAAGAACAACAGGGAGCATGCAGAACACTTGAGGATTGTATTGCAGACTCTCCCGCAGGAGCAGCTTCATGCTAAGAGGAGCAAGTGTGATTTCTGGTTGGACAGTATAGCCTTCCTTGGACACATGGTTTCAGCGGAAGGAATTTCAGTCGACCCCAGCAAAGTCCAGGCAGTGAAGGATTGGCCTATTCCCAGGACGGTGACTGAGATTAAGAGTTTTCTTGGGCTAGCCGGATATTACAGACGCTTTGTCCAAGATTTCTCTAAAATTGCTGCCCCGTTGACCAAGCTCACCCGGAAAGGGGAAAGGTACATATGGACAGAGGAGTGTACTGCAGCATTTGAGCAATTGAAGCAAAGACTCATTTCAGCTCCAATCTTGAGGACTCCCTCAGGAAGAGGAGGGATGGTCATATTCAGTGATGCATCCGGAAAAGGCCTGGGATGTGTACTAATGCAACATGATCATGTTATAGCATATGATCTAGGCAACTGAAGCTTCATGAACGGAATTACCCAACTCATGACTTGGAGCTAGCAGCTGTTATATTTGCTTTGAAGATCTGGAGGCATTATCTTCTGGGAGGCAAAGTGTTGATATACACGGATCACAAGAGCCTCAAGTATATCTTCTCACAGAAAGAGTTGAATATGAGACAGAGAAGGTGGCTTGAACTGATGGCGGACTGTGATATTGACTTGCAGTATCACCCGGGCAAGGTCAATACAGTACCAGATGCACTGAGCAGGAAGCCAGAGAATAGAGTACTAGTCCAAATTACTCAGCAAAAGGAGTTGATTCAAGACATCATCAGATTGGATTTAATGTTGGTACAAGAAGCTGAGAAGGCAGGACAGTTCATGACTTTGCAGATTCAGTCATCATTGATAGATGAGATCAAGGAAGCTCAAAAGGAAGACCCCAGATTACAGAAATTCCGAGCTCAGGTAGAGGCTGGATTGAGGACTGATATCTGTATTCATCCAGATGGTGCATTATATTTTGGAGGTAGAATTTGTGTTCCCCAAGGAGAAGTTCGACAGAAGATCCTAGCAGAAGCTCACAGTTCAGCCTATTCTATACACCCAGGGGGAACCAAGATGTATCAAGACATAAAGAAGCAGTTTTGGTGGAATGCTATGAAGAGGGAGATAGCCCAGTATGTAGCCAAGTGCTTAGTTTGCCAGCAGATAAAGATAGAGCATCAGAGGACAGCTGGACTTCTACAACCATTACCGATACCCGAGTGGAAGTGGGAACACATCACCATGGATTTTGTCACGGCATTACCTCGCAGTCCTAAGGGTAATAATGCTGTGTGGGTAATCATTGATCGCCTCACCAAGTCAGCTCACTTCTTACCATTTCGGGTAGGTCAAACAACAGAGGTTCTGGCAGACAAGTACATGAAGGAGATAGTTCGTCTACATGGAGTTTCAGTTAGTATTGTATCTGATAGAGACACCAGATTCAGATCTCATTTCTGGGAAAGTCTCCAAGAAAGCCTGGGAACTCGTCTGAAATTCAGTACTTCATATCATCCTCAGACAGACGGACAATCTGAGAGGACTATCCAGATTCTTGAAGACATGTTGAGGGCCTGTATGATTGAATTCAAGGGATCATGGGAAGACCATCTTCATCTGGCTGAGTTTTCTTATAACAACAGTTATCAGGCAAGTATCAAGATGGCACCATTTGAGGCATTGTATGAAAGAAAGTGTAGGTCACCGATTTGTTGGGATGAAGTCGGTGAGAGGAGACTTTTGGGGCCAGAGATCCTGATTCAGACAACAGAGAAAGTCAAAATCATCAGAGATCACCTCAGGGCAGCACAGAGTCGGCAGAAAAGTTGGGCTGACACACAGAGAAGGCCATTGGAATTCCAGACAGGAGATCATGTGTTTTTGAAGATATCACCCACCAAAGGGGTAATCCGGTTCGGTACTCGTGGAAAGCTTAGTCCGAGATATATTGGCCCATTCGAGATTTTGGACCGAGTGGGAGATGTGTCTTATCGATTGGCATTACCGCCATCGTTGGACGGAGTTCACAATGTATTCCACGTATCTCAGTTGAGGAAGTATGTCAAAGATGATAGTCATATCCTGGATCACTCCGAACTGGAACTACAACCGGATTTGTCCTATCAAGAGCAGCCGATGGCCATTTTGGATAGAAGTGTTAAGACACTAAAGAACAAGACAATACCATTAGTGTTGGTATCTTGGAACAGGCATGCGCCAGGAGAGGCCACGTGGGAGCGAGAGGATGTTATCCGAGAGTGTTATCCTCAACTCTTCACAACCTGATTTGGTAAAACTCCTTCTTCTTATTCTTCTCTACTATTATCCTTCTTCTTATCCTTCTCTATTGTTACCTTTCCTGTTACCTTTACCTTCCTGAAATTTCGAGGACGAAATTTTTTGTAAGGTGGATGGATTGTAATACCCCGTTCCTGGAATACGTACTTAGTTGCGTATTCAGTTTTTCGATCGTATTTTTCGATTTACTTCCTGTATTTGACCGATTTCAGTTTCAAATATTATTTTCCAATATTCTAGATTTTATATGATTTTCTGGAATTTTCCTGAATTTAATTCAATATTTTTCAAAACCGGTGTCGACCAGTGCCGCTGATCGATTCTCGGATTTTTAATTCACAAACAGTTAGGAATTTCTAGAAAGTCCTTTAGACATTATTTCTTAAAATCATATTTCTTACTTAAATACTTTTTCTGAGAATTTTATGAATTTATGAAAATTCCAACGGAGTCGGTAGTTAACTGATTCCGGGATTTTTAGTTTTAAAACTATAAATTATTTCTTCAAACGGATTTCACTATGAGTCTTCATATATTATTCTTGATCTTTGATAAAATTTACGAGTCGTTCCGAGATACTTGAATTTCGGACGATTTCGGTATTTTCCGAAATGTTTTCCGTATCCTCGACTTAAACCCGGGAATCCGTGTTTTCAATATTTTCTATTTTTAATTCCAAGAGAATATCTTCTCTTTATCATTTCTTTTCCTTTTTCCTTTTTCTTATTTCCTTTCCTTCCTCCACAAGCCACAAGATTTCCAATTTCCAAAATTCCAATCTTTTCCAAATTTCCAACAAAACCCACACTCTTCCACCAACTTCTACCATTAATGCCCCCTTTCTCTCTCTCTTCCATGGCCGGCCATGATTGGCCAAGGGAGACAACTCACCTCCCCTATTTGCACAAAACCCCCTCTCTTCTATCTTATTTACACCTCCTTTACAAAATCTAAATCTTATATAAACTTTCCTTTACATTTTTATTTCTCTTTTCTTCACTTTAACAAGAAATTAGCCTTCACATTTCCTTCTCCATCTCAACCTCAACCACCTACTTCCAAAACATCACCTAGGTCTTCATCTCCATCTCAAGCAACAACAATTTTTGGATAGAGATCGCATCTTTCTTCGTCGGAGTATCGTCAAGAATCACCTTGGTGCTATTCGTCGACCACGACCTTTCTGAACTCGTACAAGCTTCGAGTAATCAATCCTAGTGAGTAGTTTTACTCACCAAGACTTGTCTAATTCCTAGTTTACTTGTGTTCACCTATCTTATATAATTGTAGCTTCAAAATCATATTTTTAGATCATCAAACACAATCATCAAAAACTCTATTTTGTACTCTGTTTTCCCACGATTAGTCGACTTGACCTAGGGATTAGTCGACTAACCCATCTGTTTTGAAACGTGACCTTGTCTGGAGCACAGTTTTAGTCGACTTAGGCTATTTATTAGTCGACTAGAAATCTTTGTTAGTCGACTACACTTTCCACCCTAGTCGACTAACCTTTCCTAAACCAGAAACCCAACTCTCGGCTCCAGTCGACTTATCCTAACTATTAGTCGACTTGGTATCCGTAGTCGACTACCCATTCCTCCCTAGTCGACTACTTTTTCCTGAAATAAAACATCAACTCTCTGTATTCCAGTTTTAGTCGACTTGCGTATCCGTTAGTCGACTTGAGATCATTGTTAGTCGACTACACTTTCCACCCTAGTCGACTAACTTTTCCTGAATTAGAATTCCAACTCTCTGGAACCCAGTTTTAGTCGACTAATCCAGACTGTTAGTCGACTAGAGACCTCTATTAGTCGACTAATCATTCCACCTAGTCGACTAATTTAGGCTGTTTATTATAGTTGATTTCTTTTCTGAATTTGGATCTTACCCTTGATACATGTGTGATATATTATTCTTGTTTATGCTTCATGACTGGTACTTCATGACCTATTACTTGATGGATGCTATCTCATGTTACTTCAAGGCTTGTTATTGTATATTCTCATTTCATAACTTGTTAATTGATTAATATCACCTCTTATCATGCTATTACTTAAAACCGAGCATGATACACTCGACTTTTGTATAAAATGGACCAACTTACATTGGGAAGGGGGAAAACATGCGGATATCAATATGTGTACATGTTTACAGTGGTATTAGGTATGTTGTGCAACTAAATTTCCGGTCTAACCTGTGGGCCTCCAGGGGACCGAGGGGAGTGCTTGCTCCCTCTTCCTGATTACTTCATGATAAAGGGCATACATAAGTCCCTCCTGATAGGCCTTGCGGCTGGTTCCGTCACCAAGCAACGGAACACCCTGGACCGTGGTCCCGGGCATGCACGGGACCCACTGTAAACATAGTTCGTTGATAATCCCGCTGGTTTCCAATAACAACCTTGTTTTACTAGGATATGGATCTATGTGCGCTGGGACGCTGGGTCACATAGCTAGATATCACAGTAAGACAAGTAATAATAATAATAGACTTTAATTGTGGATCCATCGTATTCGGACTTTATTCTTTATGCTTTTATTTCTTGCTGATTTATATTCATTATACTGTTCCATATTTCCTATATCTGTCTCTTAGCCATTTGGCTATCACCTGTTCATTGTTGGGAGGTCCTGACTCCCTTGGATTTGTATGTTCAGGTTCCGAAGCTTGGACCGAAGTGGAACCGTCCACAGAGGATCAAGCTTATCTTAGTGAGCAAGCCGAATAGTTCCTGTTCTTTGAGCCAGTCTTCTCTTTTGACTCACGGGATCTTCATCCATCACGTGAGCATTTTGTGTACCTATTGTAGATTTTACTTTTGGGCTTGGTTGTGATAAAAGACACTTGTAAAGTGTAATAGTTTATGATATCCTGTATAACTTTGTAATTGTACTTTTATGTTGGCATATGAATGAATACTACGCTTTGTCGTGTACTCTGATCCTTGTTGTACTTTTATGCTTAGCGTATATACGTGGGGCACCTTTTGACCTACGTATATACGTCGCAGTGACGTCCCCGTATCCGTGGGATCGGGGCGTTACACAATTTGAAGCGAATCTACTCCAGGAGGCTCAAACATGAAGCCATCCAAACGTGAAGCTACCCAGAATCATGAAGCTACACGATTCCTTGATGAACTTATTACAATCCAGAAGCAGGATTGAAAGCGAAGCTGAACTCAACCACTATGGCGACGTTCGCATTTCACATGCCATCAATCAAAGCAGTTCAAAGCATTTCGGAGTCTGAACCATTCCATTGCAGGCTTACAAAATTTTTGAAGGGGGTCTTGTTGACACTCTAAAAAAGACAAGTTTCCTAGTTGGCCTGAACGAGGTCTAACTTGTTGACATCTACAAAAGATAAGTGGCAGAAAAGTCGACGACCAGTTCTTCACTCATCTCAAAGGGGACGAATCAGCAACTTGGACTCTACTGATCCAGTGAAGCAGACAGTAAACCAAGGTCATCCTTAAATGCCTGTGAGAAGGCCCAAGCAGGTCCAGAGACACTAAGTTAGCTCAACACTTAGTCTCGCACGAGCCCACGAGATAAGTCTCGCATAAGAAGCCAAAGTTACTTAGCATCGAAGGAAGCTCCTTCACAGTCTCACTGTGAGCTAACTTACAACTTCGCACAAAAATGCTTAGTTAACTCTGCAAAGAGTTAGCTTCGCTCGAAACCCAGGCAGTTACGCAAAAGGGTAATTGGTAGCTTTGCCACAAAGTTATCCAGCTCCGCTGAAGAGCTTTCTGCTAACTTCGCCAGATACTTCTCCCAGCTCCGCTGTGAGCTCAACGCGGCAGCTCTGCTATGAATCTTTTATGATCATCTCTGACCAATCAAATCTCTAGATAAGATCAAATCTAATTAAGATCGAATCTGAGATCAAATTTGACAGTTGCTTGCCATAATCTCTTGACTCTCCCAAATCAGGTAAGAGGATCAGGAGAAATCTTTCAGTTATTTGGAAAGAATCAAGGATGCATCCCTCATTTAGCAGAGCGGATCAAGAAATCAGCACTACTTGCTATTCCTAGCTTCGCAAAAGCTATCTCTAGCCTCGCGGCGAGGCTACTTTCAAGATTAAAATAGATTGACTCAATCTATTTTTAGAATTTTAAGAGACAATCATACCCATGCTCTCCTTATAAATAGCCTACTAGAGGCATACAGAAAAAAGGCTGGGAAAAGAGAGGAGAGACGGCTAAAGACAGAGATCTATTCTCTTGCTTCTAAGAATTCAGAGAACTACTTCTCTAATCAGGGTGCTAATATCCTAAGATCTTCCTCCCTCTCAAGGAATCTCTAGAATCAGGCGAGAAGGAATTCCAAGCGGAGGCAACTCGAGAAGTAAAAGAGGGTTATACTGACCTTCTGTTCTCCGATTCCCCGAACCAAGCGAGAAGGGAATCCCATCAGGCAATAGTCCGATTGTCTGATCGATCGCATCGTCAAAGGGATAAAATGATCGCGCACTGATCAGATTCCTACCGGCACACTTCCCCAAAAATCTCAGAGGAGATCTACTTGTAATCTTCTTCCTGCAAAGAATTACTTGTAATTTAGCTCCTCGACCTCTTTTTTTTGTAAGTTTCCCCCTTTGCAAAATCAATGGAAAGCATATATATGCATACCCACATATACATACATATATACATACAAATATATACACTCACATTCATTTACACACATCTGCACTCATCCACACATATTCATGCACACACCCAAGCACACATTACATATATTTTACACACTACATAATACAAATTAAATTACACACATATAATCTACTCACAACTACTACATACACATTTATAACAAAACAACCACCATACAATTAACCATACACAATATGCAAAATCAGAGAAAGAGAAAGGGGACTCATGGCTAGGAAGAAAAGGCCGGCCATGGGGTTCGCCGGCGGGGATCGACGGAGATAGAAGTCGCGGAGGCTATGACGGTGCTCGGGGAGGCTGGGATGATCACAGGGGAGGGCGTGGATCAGCTCTGGGGTGCTCTGGGGTGCAGTGGTGTGTGGAGCTCATCCAAGAAGGGAGGTGGTGCATGGAAGGCCTGGGCTGCTGGAGAGTGTTGTGTCGTAGGCTGTTCACGACCAAGTCGTAGGCTGTTCACGACCAAGAGGAGAAGGCCCGAAGAGGCGCTGGAGGAGTAGCTGGTTGTGATCGGGATTGAGGGCTGTTGGAGAGAATGGCCGGCTTGATGTTGTGGTGGCTCGACTGTGGGGATGGCCAGGCCAGGGCTTTGGTGGGCCAGGCCTGTTGGGGGAAAGTGTTGTTGCGGGTGTTAGGGTCGCAGCCTGATCATGGAAGGAGGGGGTGGATCTTGCCACGGAGCCGAGGTGGAGAGGAGAGGTGATTGAGTGTGCCAGGGCTCGATGAGGTTGTGTGGGGGTGGCCAGGGGGTGTGGTTGTTGCGGTTCCGAGTTGTAGGGAGGAGGAGCAGTGAAGGGAGAATGGCGGCTGATGAATAAATATTAGGGTTTAGGATTAGGTTAACCTTAGGGTTTAGATTAGGATTATATCTTAAGGGGAGAGATATAGGGTTGAGGGTTTGGGTTATAGGATTGATGGGTTTATGATAATGGGTAAAGGGTATCAGGTAAGAAATAGAAATGGGTAATAGGTTAAAGGCTAGGGAAGAATAAAGATAATAATAATAAGAATAATATTAATAATATAAGGTAATAATAAAAACAAGAACAAAACAGCAGCAAAAATAATAATAATGCCCACAAACTTACAATAATAATAATGATTAATAAAATTGGATATTAATAACAATCATAATTAATTAGTAATGTTAATAGTAATTAGTAACACTAATAATAAAAATAATAATAATAAAAGTCAATAATAACACTAATAATAACAACAATAGTAATAACACTAATAATAAATAACAATAATCATAATACTAACAAAAACATTAATAATAATAATACTAATAATATTAAAAATAAATAATAATATAATGAAGTAATAATATAAATAATAACAATTAATAATTAAAAATACTAATAAATGATAATAGTAGTAATATATAACCAAATTAATATTTATATCTCAAAATAATTTGTGTAGTTAATATTAATGATAATCACAAGAAGAAGAAAGCAATAAATTAAGTTAATTAATAATAATAAAATAATCAGTAAATCAAAATAAATACTTTAGAAAAATAAAAATACAGTATTACTAATTAGGGATATTACAGCACCCATACTTGGGATCTTGGTCCCATGCCACTGGTGCAAATCTAATAAGTTGCAAATAGATATCTAAAATCAAGATCAAATCTGATGGTTCTGTTGAATGGTATATGGCTCGTTTCATTGCTAGGAGATTCACGCTGGAGTATGGTATTGATTATGAGGAGACATTTGCTCCCGTGACCAAAATGACATCTATTCACATTCTTTTTGCCCTTGCTGCTGCTCGACAGTGGCCACTCTATCATATGAATGTTAAAAATGCTTTATTGAATGGTGATTTCTCTGAGATTGTTTATATGCAGCCTCCTCCTGGTGTTTCTTCTCCACCGGGACATGTATGCAGACTTCGACGAGCTCTTTATAATCTAAAACAGGTGCCTCGTTCTTGGTATGAGTGATTTCGACAGTCTCTCCTATCTGCTGGTTATACACAAAGTATGGCTGATTATGCAATGTTTCGGTGCTCCACTCCCCCATTGTATTGTGCTTCTCATCTTATATGTTAATGACATGGTTATTACCGAAAGTGATCATGTCTTTATTGCATCTCTGAAGCAGCATCTTCAATCTGAGTTTAAAATGAAAGATTTGGGTTTTCTCCGCTATTTTCTTGGTATTGAGGTTGTCTACTCCTCTTGTGGCTATCTTCTATCCCAGTAAAACTACATTATTGATCTTCTTAAGCATGCTACCCTGAGTGATCCTGCTTGTTATGCCCCGCTTCCTAAAATACACTAGAGTAGAGACCCAACGAGAGTCGGCAACTCATAAACGCAATGAGAATACCCCATGTATACATGCTAAGTTTAAGTAACATGAACAAACTATATAGATCTACTATGATAAATAAAAATTACTGCAATAATAAATATAAGTGTCCACACATGATAAGGAATGAATAAAGAAATGAAATAAATATTGAGTCTGATAAATGAGAATCAAGAAGCAACATGAATGAAAGAGGGCAGGAGTACCGATGATCAGGCTAAGGGAAACTCTGGCTCCTCGCAATGCATATGATCTCATCAGCATTTGGTCAATAGAATAAAATATTATATACCTAGATGCGAAAATCTAGGATTGTCAGAAAGCGACCTAATGAGTGATAAAATGAAGGAAGTGTGCAGATGCATAATACGTGTAATCATTCTATAATATTAGTATAAAAATATAAGATAAAGAATATGATGAATAAAACTAATTCATCACTGTAAAGAACATCATGAATAAACTGTGATATAGGAGATATCTTATCACTGTAATGAGAACAACTGATACTC
The DNA here is from genome assembly GCA_038442645.1 of Agave tequilana. Lineage (NCBI taxonomy): Eukaryota > Viridiplantae > Streptophyta > Magnoliopsida > Asparagales > Asparagaceae > Agave > Agave tequilana. Next base: position 69,495 of record JAVJIF010000923.1, read on the forward strand.
ATATGTGTATAACCTAATATATGTTTCTAATCTATTGATTATTATTAACTTAACTAATATGGTATTTAGTTGCGTCCCATACCATAACCATTTTCTCACATATCAAACAATATAATCATTGTTGTAATTGTCTGTCAATGTAGTGCATGTGTTTTGGAAGGGTACCGTGCATGCCCAGTGCCACGGTCTAACATCCCTGGCCGCAAGGCCCAAATAACTGAGACCACGACCCCATACAAAAGGAATAACTAGTGTGGTGCCATAATCTAAGCAAAGCCCAATAACTGAATAACTAGGTAGCCAGTACTACCTTGATTTCCTATGGTGAAACCCAAAACTTGATTAACCATCATAAGTTCTTTCAAAATACATGACATACATTATCAGGCAATTACTTTTTTCCCTTAAATTATGGTGTCTTTTATTAACATGCAATAGTAAAATTTAAAGTGTAATAGTAACTGAATATCTTCAACTGAAATTGATGTCAATAATAGATGATAACTCACAACCGATAACTGATATATGATTAGAATTCAATTTCTGCATTATTCATATTGCATTCCCATCTGGTTTTAATAAAATACTATTTAATAATCCATGTTTTGGTCTCTTGTGCAGATAATGAATGAATAGGAATAAAGTTGTAATAAGAGCTTAATTAAACCCATTTTGAGTAATTAATCTGAATTTTTTGGATCCCAATCAAGAGAGCTTCTAGAAGATACATTAGATCCTGAAATTGAGGATAAATATGGAGAAATATGAGTCTAAATTACTAAAAGCCAAAAATACACAAAAGCTCCTAGAAGTTGGATGAGACAACTGGAAAAAGATCAGGGCCTCTGTCCCTGATCAAGCCGCATTCTCATGGCAAGATCAGGGCCAGAGGCCCTGCTTTTTAACGTGTGGCTTCTTTCAAATGATTCCCAGGTCCCCATTTGCCTATAAATATTGTAAGATGATTAGAAACTCGAGAGAGGGAGCAGTAGGCTAGGGTTTCTATCCACAGTGTACCTTAGTGTATATTTTCTTCATCTTTGTCATTTTTTTTCTTTGTAGATCATGTAGTAGGGTTGAGAGTGATCCAAGAGAAAAAGAGAGTGCTATTGTAATGGATGAGTGACACATCTAAGAATGCTTCCTCCTTTCCTTCCATGATTTCTTCTCTAACTTATAACATGAGGATTAGCTAGTTTTCTCTTATGGAAATCTAATTACTAACTACTTACATGATAATCTACATGTATCTAATAACCTCTACAAGGCCTTCTTTTTGCAAGAGTCATTGATGGCTCATGATGATGGGTTTTAACTCCTAACTTGCTAACAAGCTAACTTGCACAAGTTACTTTATTTCATGCTTGTCTCTAACCAGTTTTGATGGATTAATTGTATGGTGCATCTTACTAATATGGTTTGGATGTGGAGAATATTCTTATGCGCCATGCTTTGAAACGTCTTTTGAAGCCAAGGATTAGTGGTGGCCAAGAATCCATATGAGATAACTATCACTACGAGGTTAGTATGGTTAGTGGAGTAATTGTAAAACACCTAGAGGGGGGGTGAATAGGTGTAAGTGCTAATCTAGAAACTAAGAGAAGGCTAGATGCGCTAAATGCGGAAACTAAAACAAATATTGTAACACACTTAATACAACACAACAAGTGTAGCTGAATTCCCCTTGAAGGGCTCTGGACTAACTCCTCTTGATTCCCCTTGAATGGGTTGAGGCGCTATGTGAAGCTCTTGTTGGTTAAGTATAAGTGAGGCACACAAACAATCAAGCATATAATATGAGTAAGCAATATGAATATATGCAAGGCACAAATGCAAGCAATAGAAATGATATGCAATGTACTGATTGAAGATGCTTTGCACAAATAAAAGAGAGAGAGAGAGTAGAAGAGACAAGTGGATCAAACGCAAACAACAAAATATGTTTCGAGGTTCGAGCACCCAGCTCTACATCCCCGCCTTCACCACCGTGAAGGATTTCTAATCCACTAAAGGAGTACCGAACTCCTCTCTCAACCTTACAATGCCACCGAGGCAATACAACCACAATCCACCTCTACCGAAGAGGGATAAGGCCCGTAGCCAACAAACACAATCACCTCTACCAAAGAGGGATCCAAATACCACTCCGATCAACCTCTACCAAAGAGGGATTCACAAATACAAGGAGGGTTTACAACAAGTGGTTACAAAGACCGCAAACTCTCTTTTTCCACAAAACAAAGATCCTAATAGATTAGGATAGAAGATATAGCTCAAGTGTGGAAAACTAGGTGTTTGGAAAACACAAACTCAAAGAAAACACTTGGGAAAACCTTTTGTAAATGATAGAAATGAAGAACAAGATAAATCTCCCAATTTCTTTGAATTTTTCCAAAAACCTAAAACAAATAAGATAGGAAGTTTAAAACCAAAAACACTTTTGAAAACTTGTTTAAACACTAAGAAAGGCTTAGGAAATTCTGCTCAAAAATCTTAGATAAAACTATGAAGAGATGGGATATTTATAGCCCCAAAAGAAAACTAGCCGTTAGGCTGATCTGTCAGTCTGACAGATCTCCAGTCGACCGGTCGGTCGACCGCCAACGGTCGAAAATCTGACCGTTGGAGCCCTCGGTCGACCGAACGGTCGACCGAAAAATACAGAGAGCACTGCTCTCTGGGATGGTCGACCGACCGGTCGACCGTGCCATGTGCCAGCCAGACGTGCACAAGGCTGTGCATGTCGGTCGACCGTTCGGTCGACGGCTACTGGTTCGGTCGACCGTGCAGTCGACCGACCTAGCCTTTTAGGCACAGAACAGGGTCAGAAACTGGGTTAAACATATTTTGAAAAATTCTTTTGTCTTTTCTAAGATTCCATAAAACTTGTTTTAACATTTTTACTTTGATAAACAAACTTGTGATAAAACATTTCAAGACATATGTCAATAAATTAAATCATTTTTGTGTCTTGCAAATTTTATCAAAACCAACACTTGTATTTTATCAAACTTGTATTTTTCAATTAGGAAATCTGATTTTTCCTAAAACTTGTTTAAATACAAAAACATGATATTTTAAACACATTTAAGCATATTGCATATGGACATAGGTCCAATATACATGAAATAAGATATATCATAGTTTTTGTCTTTTAGTCCGTAAAATATGTTTTGTAAAAATACCAAAACATAAAACACATGAATAGGTAAGTCAAACTAAGTTTGTATAAGAAGTTAAGCATGCATGTATATAGAACATATCTAATATATATAAACAAATTAAACTTGTTTTGATCTACTATTCATGAAAACATATATCAAAACCAAAACGTGAGTGTATTGTGCACTTGAGCATATCAACTATACTAAACTTTACAATACGGATCTAAACACACTCTAAACTATGGATACCTAAGTCTTCTTGACGATCTTCATCTTCAAGGCGACTCGATCCACAAACTCCGTGATCCACCGAGTGCAAAGGTATGAACTTGAAGCTCGGGCACTGGAATCACTTGTGAAGCTTCCAAAACATCTTGTTGAAGCTATCACCAAACTAATATCTTGCTAATGATCTGAAACTTAAAATCACAAGAATATTAGTAAACATAACTACATGAGAATCATCATCAAAACTAGAGTGGAAGGCCTTTGGGCCAACAATCTCCCCCTTTTGATGATGACAAAACTCATGGAGTTATATATGCATGGATTAAAGTTAAGCTTCAAAGAAGCTCCCCCCTAACTATGCAATGAATGGTGCATTATATCATGCATGAAAACAATAAAACTCTTATATCAACATGTTCTAGGCTCTAGATACCCAATTAAATGAATCTTTTTAAAGCAAATAAATGTATACAAAGACATGCATATAAAACTTATAAAACGTATACAAAGACATGCATATAAAACTTATAAAAAGAAAGTATTTGGTTTCATAGGCTAATAATTCTCCCTCTTTTTGTCAATCATCAACAAAGGGGTAAAACATGTAAAACAAAACAAATTCTTCTCCCCCTTTTTGTATGAAACAAAGAAACAAGAAGGGGGTGAATAACAAATTTTTGATACCAATTAAAAAATATGTCAATTAAGTGCATCTTGATACCAATCAAACATGAACATAAAAACATGTAAGAAATGCCTATATCAATTAAAAGTAAACAAGGCATTGAAACAAATTTCACTTAAACAATTTTGATATCAATAGAAAGTATTTTACTTTAATAGCATATGATACCAATTGAAAGCTCTTACTATTCAAACTCAAATCAAAATCCTTTTTGGAAACATAAAGAGTGGGAGTGGGAAAACGTAGGTTTGGATACTAATTGAAAATATGAAATGCAAGTTTTCTCCCCCTTTATGAAATACAAACTAAAAATATGCATAAGCTTGATTTAAGAATACCAATTGAAGATAAATCAATTGAAACAAAGTTAAACATCAAACTTTAGCATAAACAACATTTGTGCTCAAGATATATGTATGAAAAGTAGATACCAATGAAATTGATACCATTAGAATTGAAGGCATACATACATAAACACATACGAGTATACAAAAAGTCATATTGATACCAATTGAAAGAATTCAATGATACCAATTGAAAACAACAATAGGAGCATGGTATAACTCATATCACAACGAAGAATACAAACTAGTTAAAATGGAAAGTTTTGTTAACTAGTACGAAAACCTTCAAGCAAGGAATAAAAACAAATAATTTTTCATAAAACACATGTAAATCACATGGCACTAAAACACTCTAAATCCATAAAGCCCATATAGTACTCATGAAAACATACTCATGAGAAAACATTTAAAATGAAGTGAATGCACAAGTGTTATGTGAAACATGGCATTATAAAAATGACAACTATGCTCAATATTCCTTTAAATATGAAAACATAAAAATTAATAAAACTATTTAATCTTCAAGGCATATGTATGTCTAATGCAAACTAAAATATACATACATATCTAAACACAACGAGTCCACAAAGATATATGCATGAAGGCACATGGCTCAAAAAGGATGTATATGTATAATCAATAGTTTGAATAAGATGGACATATACATGAAGTTAAATATATAATCATAAAACTTGAAAAACTAAATTTTCATTAAAATAAAAATTTCATTTCAAGGTATATGTATGAATTGTCAACACAATAAGTATACATACATATCCCTAAACACAATTGAGTCAATATATAGATTTGCATAAAAGGCAAATGACTCAAAGGGTATACATGTATATCTTAAGTTTGGCAAAATAAACATATACATGAAATGAAAAACTCATACACATAAACAAATTCAAAAATAGGAATACAAGTTTAAAATGCATGGATCATCAAAACTAGACTATACTAACATATCTAATGGGTACAAACAAGCATTCAAGTACAAACATATATAGATCTATTTGTGACCCACTATATGCACAAGTATAAATTCTAGTCTTAATGAAAACTAACATCTAAACAAAATTCAAGACATGAAGCATCAAAACATGATAAAATTCATCATGATAAACATAAACATGATTATTATGTAAATTCACATGTTATTAAACTGATAATAAATATGATAGCTAAACAACTACGAGAACACAAAATAATGATCCATTTTAAATATGGGTGTCTCAATTGCTATTCTGTATGTCAAGGGTTTAATAATCATGGTATTTTTTTTTACAATAATCTATAAACATAAAAAGTATGAAAGTCAAATCATAAACTTCATATGATCACTATGTATATGCATATGCATTAGATCTAGGTCATACATATTAGTTCAAAACAAGGTGAGAACACAAAAGTATAAGTCCATATTAAACATGGGTGTCTCAAATAACTAACATGTATTACACTAATCTAATTACCATGGCATAGGCATAATGAACCATAAAACATGACATGCTATAAATAATGAATACGAATTGCATGTAAACAATAAATAGGAGTTAGGGATCGTTACCAAAACCTAGAAGGCAACTTTCCTTATCTCCAAAACAATGGTGGTCTTCCCACCAACACTTCCCTTGAAAGTGATGCATCCAATTGATTTCCATGAAGTTCGAAACGCATCCACTCTAAGGTATGGCAACTCTCACGTCATGTGAGAGCCCACACCTACATCACAAAAAGGAGGGGTGGATTTTGGTACCCATATCTTCTTGGGTCCATGGGGGTTAGTACCTTCTCTAACCCAAACAAGTTTATTTGCTAAATTTTCATTATGTAATCTATCATAGCAAAATCTAGCAAGGTGGCCCATACGTCCACAATGTGTACAAGTGTACACATGAGCATACGTGTGATGGTGTCCGTGAGGAGCATGTGTATGCCGTGTATGGTGTGCATGCATAAAAGATGGAACTTGTTTCTTTCGAACCAAGGATTCCAAGCGTGTATGGTTCATGTCACATTGGCTCATAGTGGAGCCCAAACAATCTACTCTCTTCTTTAGCAAACAAATATCATCATTAATCCTAGAAGAAGAGGTACATGCTATAGGTAGACTAGATGAAGAAGCTACACTAGCATGGTAAACATAAAAATCAATTTTATGTTGCAAAATCATGTTTTTCTCTAAACAAACATTTAAATCATTTGAAATAGAAATTATTTTATTTTTTAAAGCAACATTCTCCTTTAAAACAAAATCAACTTTGAAGACAAATTTTCATTTTTCTTCAAAAGGTTTTCACAATCATTTTTATTTTTCAAAAATTCATTTTCTTTAAGTACAAGATCAAGTTGAGATTTCAATGAATCCCTTTCATTAGAAATCTCCTCTTTCTCTTGCAAAATAACATCAAGTCTAGCAATCAAATTTTTATTTTCATTATTAATGCCTAGACTTTTCTTTTTCAAAATCTTATATTTTTCTATTAGTTTTTCACAAACAATAGATAGTTCTTAATTTAAAGAGTGGGCATCATAATCATCACATGAAGAACTAGAACAATCATTACTATCTAAGTGGGTTTGCGATTGTACCTCAAGGGAGTCATTTCCTTGGACCATGAAGCATTGTGATTCGGATTCTCCACTAGACTCCTCCGGTTGGATTGGCAATTGAAGCTCGGAGGTGGTAGTTGTGGCTGACAACAAATTCCACACTGCAAAGGCGGAATCAATATTAGAAAACGTATAAGATATAGATAATGTGCTTCTAATAGCCTCAAGGGCTAGTGCATTGGCCCCTACATGATTGCGGTCACCAAGATAACATCTCTTGGTAGCGGCAAATAAAACATGCAATCCTAGGGTCTTTAGGTACATGGACATCTTATACTTCCAAACAACAATGTTGGAAGGGTCAAAACTAGGTGGGGTCATGAAGTCCATGGTAAACTATATGAGTGTGCAAACAAGCAAATGCAAACAATAGATTAGCAAACAAAGGATCTCACACCTAGGATGTTAAGCCTAAATATCAGGAGCGTAGGCTCTGATACCAATTGTAAAACACCTAGAGGGGGGTGAATAGGTGTAAGTGCTAATCTAGAAACTAAGAGAAGACTAAATGCGCTAAATGCGGAAACTAAAACAAATATTGCAACACACTTAATACAACACAACAAGTGTAACCGAATTCCCCGTGAAGGGCTCTGGACTAACTCCTCTTGATTCCCCTTGAATGGGTTGAGGCGCTATGTGAAGCTCTTGTTGGATAAGTATAAGTGAGGCACACAAACAACCAAGCATATAATATGAGTAAGCAATATGAATATATGCAAGGCACAAATGCAAGCAATAGAAATGATATGCAATGTACTAATTGAAGATGCTTTGCACAAATAAAAGAGAGAGAGAGAGAGTAGAAGAGACAAGTGGATCAAACGCAAACAACAAGATATGTTTCGAGGTTCGAGCACCCAGCTCTACATCCCCGCCTTCACCACCGTAAAGGATTTCTAATCCACTAAAGGAGTACCGAACTCCTCTCTCAACCTTACAATGCCACCGAGGCAATACAACCACAATCCACCTCTACCGAAGAGGGATAAGGCCCATAGCCAACAAACACAATCACCTCTACCAAAGAGGGATCCAAATACCACTCCGATCAACCTCTACCAAAGAGGGATTCACAAATACAAGGAGGGTTTACAACAAGTGGTTACAAAGACCACAAACTCTTTTTTCCACAAAACAAAGATCCTAATAGATTAGGATAGAAGATATAGCTCTAGTGTGGAAAACTAGGTGTTTGGAAAACACAAACTCAAAGAAAACACTTGGGAAAACCATTTGTAAATGATAGAAATGAAGAACAAGATAAATCTCCCAATTTCTTTGAATTTTTTCAAAAACCTAAAACAAATAAGATAGGAAGTTTAAAACCCAAAAATACTTTTGAAAACTTGTTTAAAACACTAAGAAAGACTTAGGAAATTCTGCTTAAAAATCTTAGATAAAACTATGAAGAGATGGGGTATCTATAGCCCCAAAAGAAAAACTAGGTTAGGCTGATCTGTTAGTCTGACAGATCTCCGGTCGACCGGTCGGTCGACCACCAACGGTCGAAAATCCGACCGTTGGAGCCCTCAGTCGACCGAAAAATACAGAGAGCACTGCTCTCTGGGACGGTCGACCGACCGGTCGACCGTGCCATGTGCCAGCCAGACGTGCACAAGGCTGTGAACGTCGGTCGACCGTTCGGTCGACGGCTACTGGTTCGGTCGACTGTGCAGTCGACCGACCTAGCCTGTTAGGCGCAGAACAGGGTCAGAAACTGGGTTAAACATATTTTAAAAAATTATTTTGTCTTTTCTAAGATTCCATA